>VDFB02212721.1:0-29751 GCA_007258455.2 Sequoia sempervirens | reverse complement strand
TGTTGCAACTTTTCCAAATTTTTTATCTTGCTTTCTCCCTTTATTGGCCTTGAGTTCCTTTGGGTGGAGGTGGTATAGCATCATTTTACTTTCACATTTTGATTTGATAAAGTAGCTTTTAACTTTTGTAGTGTTTAGTGCATTTCTTTTTATCTTATTTATCATACTTTTCTACTCTATTGTTTTTCTGGATGTTCGTAGAGGTGGAAACACCAAAACAAGGGTTTGACTGAGGAAAACCCATATACAACCCCAACAATTTTCTGCTCTTGCTTGTGTGTAGGTGAATGTGTGCATGGAGCTCGCTGGTGAATTGGAGCTTTTGTGAGTTGATATTCATCACTCTTGTGTTGATTTATTTACTTTATCATTTTTGTACTTATCTTTTGTACTTTATCATTCTATTTATTTCATTAAGATTAGTTAGCTAGGTTTTTCAGTCGGTTACTATTGTTTTTTATTGTCTTTTACATTTTTTGGTCATATGGATGCCAGTGTGCCACACTGTCATCCTAGACCCGCGCTACCATCCTCGGATAGAGAGTTATCCGAGGTGCATTCTAGACTCTAGAAACTAGCTTGTCTATCCCCAACCATATTTTTGGGTCTATAGAGTGATAAAAGAACTTGAGAGTGCTCTTCATTCTTCCTCCCTATCCCAAAGACCTATTAGCTTGAGGTAAGTTAGGGCAGCCCTCTTCTCTCGAATCTCCATGACCTAGAGCCTTGGAGTGGTTTTTCTCCATCTCTTACATAGCCTTATATTAATTTTATGCTTATGAAGCAAAGCTTTAGCACCTCATGAAGACTTTCCCCCTTACTCACCTTCACAGCCTTCCTTGCGCGCATGCCATCTCTCCTCCTCTCTATGCGTTTTTAAATTAACATATTTTTTAAAAGTAAAATACCAAGAGTCTTTTGTTTCCCCCTTCACATTCCAATCAAGCCTCTGAAGCAAGGCGTCGACTCCTCTCCCTAAGGCTATTTCCTTTTCTTTCTGACCGTTCCTCTCCCAATTCTTCCCAATGCCATGACTTCATATTTAAATTTTCACTTTTCATAGATGGGTGTGGGTTGCTGGTGCTTTAAATTTTTCCTTTTAACTTGAATTCAAAATCTCTTTTAACGAGACAAGTTCCCTTTTCATTGAACCGTGATTATCCCCTTTTAAATATGTGGATCAACTCAGCTTTTGGAAAATGAAATAATGGAAAACAAATAAAGATTAGTTCAATTTCACAATTTAAAGCCACAAACGAAGGAAAAATAATCCAATCAACTCATAGAAAAGAGCATTTCAGGTGAATATTTAAATCCATCATATATTGAAGTAAAAGAATGTTGAACCAATGCCAAAATTGATGCATGACATTTTGACAATCAATTTCAAACATGTCAATTGATTTCCGTTGAAATCCACTGAGACCAAGTTGATTTGCAATCCAAGAGAAATCACCAAAATAGGAACAAACTTGAAATGAACAATTTTTTTAGTTGATGCATGATAGTTATTGTACCCGGATGCTCTTGCATCAATTTAAGGGTTTAGGGTTTAAGGGTAGGGTTGAGAGTTTAAGGTTAAGGGTAGAGGGAATAGGATTAATGGATTAGGGTTGAGGGTGCAATGTATAGGGTAGAGGGTATAAGGGTTGAGCATTTATGGTTTAAGGGTTGAGGGTTAAGGATTGAGGGTTGAGGGTTTAAGGGTTTAAGGGTTGAGGGATTAGGGTTTAGGTATTAAAGTTGAGAGTAGAGGGTATTGGCTTGAGGGTAGAGGATAGAGGGTTTAAGGTTTAGGCTTTAAGGGTTGAGGGTTGAGGGTTTAGGGATTAGGGTTTAGGGTTGAGTGTTTAATGGTTTAAGGGTTGAGGGTATAGGGTTGAGGGATTAGGGTAGAGAGGGAGGGATGGATCGAGTAAGACAGATAGAAGGAGAGAAGAGGAGGGAGGGACATATATATATATAAGGGTTGAGGATCCAATGCATAGGGTAGAGGGTTGAGCATTGAGGGTATAGAGTTCAGGACATATAGGGTTGATGGTTTAGGGTATTGGGTTGAGGGTATAGTGTTGAGGGATTAGGGTTGAGGGTAGAAGGTATTGGGTTGAGGGTAGAGGGTAGAAGGTTTAAGGGTTTAGGGTTGAGGGTTGAGGGTTGAGGATAGAGGGTTTAGGGTATAGGTTTGAGGGTATATGGTTGAAGGATTAGGGTTGAGGGTCCAATGTATAGGGTAGAGGGTGTAGGGGTTGAGGGTTTAGGGTTTGAGGGTTGAGGGTTAAGGGATTAAGGGTTGAGGGTTGAGAATTGAGGGTTGAGGGTTTAATGAATAGGGTAGAGGGTAGAGGGTTTAAGGGTTGAGGTTTGAGAGTTTAAGGTTGAGGGTAGAGGGTTGAGAGTACAGGGTTGATGGATTAGGGTTGATGGTTCAATGTATAGGGGTTGAGGGTGTAGGGTTTAAGTGTTTAGGGTCAAGGGTTGAGGATTCAAGGGTTGAGGTATTAAGGGTTGATGGTTGATGGATCAAGGTAGAGATTTTACTTGGTTTTAAGGGTTTAAGGGTTGAGGGATTAGGTTCAAGGGTATAGGGTATTGGGTTGAGGGTAGAGGGTAGAGGGTGTAAGGGTTTAGTGTTCAGGGTTGAGTGTTTAAGGGTTTAAGGGTTGAGGGTATAGGGTCGAGAGGGAGAGAGGGAGAGATGGATGGAAGGAGAGATGGAGGGAGAAGTGAGATAGAGAGAACGAGAGAAGAGGAGGGAGGGACATAGATATATGATGGTTAAGGATCCAATGTATAGGGTAGAGGGGTTGGATATGAGGGTATAGGTTTGAGGACCTATAGGGTTGATGTTTTAGGGTACTGGGTTGAGGGTATAGGGTTGAGGGTATAAGGGTTTAGGGTTTAGGGTTTAAGGGTTTAGGTTTCAGGTGTTTAGGGTTGAGGGTAGAGATTTTTTGGTATAGGTTTGAGGGATTAGAGTTGAGGGTCCAATGTATAGGATAGAGGGTGTTGGTTTGTTTTTACAATGTAATTAGGTTTGTCTTCTAATCTACCTATGGAATTTCCAATTCCAATTAAGGGCAGCTCGAAGGACCTGGACCAACTAATGAGGACTTTAAAAAATCCTCCTACACTTTGGGCTCTGCAAGACCCAGAAGGGTAATCCATTAATGTGTTTACAACTCCACACCATTATTATAAACAACATTAAGAATAACAACCAATCTCACTTAATAGCTCAACACGATAGGATAATATCGAATAGAATCGGTTGCTCATCAATAATATCAACTACCTGGAGCATGAGATAACTAAACACAATCCATAGTATAAGATAGTCATTGATTTGCAATTTGTAGTAAGCTCTAGGCAAAGACAAACAATTATTGAACTACACAAATAAGTACAACTTAGATTAGTACCATATATTCATTGCATAAGTCAAATTCATAAGCATCTAGAGGTTTATGACAGATTTAATACATAACATATAAGATCTCTGACAATATTGCATTACAATTTCATCAGTATGCATTCTAACCCAATACTACTTATCAAATCCTTATACAAAACATATCCGCCTATAATCCCATTCAAGAATTTTAATTAATTCCTTGAATTAAAGCTAAAATAAGGATCACACACACCACAATAGTGAGATGAATGAAACAACCCTTAGTCATCTTATTCAAAATTCAGATATGCATGTGCAGTGGAGAGACATGAGTTTGAATTTTTCATTTCAATTCAAATGCTAGTACTGTTATACAACATTAAATCCCCTTGAACTCAAAACCTGTTACAGAATGACTCAAAACCTAAATCGCATTTCTCTCTAAAACCATTGGACTTTACAATTTTCTCTGCAACTTCACCTAGACTCGACAAAAATGATCTAACTTGCTAACCCGTACTTCTGGCCTTGAAATCCTTCTTATAGAAAATGAAGGAGCAAACAAGCATCAAGCCAAAAACTACACATGTAACCAGCCCATTGGCACACCTGGTGATATTCCAAAAATTATTACAATAGCCATCACCCTAGAGAATATTCTTGTTCATCATGTTAGCTGAGGAAAGTTGATGCAACAACAAAAGCCACAAGAAACCCGTGCCGAGAGTGCCATCAAAGCAAAATTGGAAACCGTTGTAACTACAACATCTGATTTACCACCCGTTAGCAGTCCATTCCTTTATTCTTCCTCAGTCAAATATTTAGTTACCCATTTCTAGTATTCTTCATCAGTCAGCCAGTCCAAATTAATTACCTCATTCACCTTGGCGCTATAAGGTGTGTATTTTACCACTACCTTATTTGCATCCCTTCCAAAAGATTCCAAAAAATGAGTTGGTACTAATAATCTTATCCATACAACTCACCAACAAATCATAATCTGAGTCATCACAAATTAATTTAATTTGATCATTGATGACCTCACTTGCTTGATCCTGCCATTGTTGCAATGACCTGATTTTCCCCTGCTCATTAATTATATCATGTAATAATGTGTTACCCCAATCATTGAAATTCTTCACCAATTCCCTAATCTTCCTACTCAAATCATCTAGTAGGGTCTGAAAACCCTGCAATGACTTAACTAATACTTGAGTAGGCTTTAATGATTGGGGCCTGTGTTGTGTGTCAGGCGAGGTGTATACGCGACATCAATCGCGGCCCTAAGCATCCAATTTTCAATCAATGGTATCACTACCTCCTTATCCCTATCAATATTCTTTATTGCATCTAACAAAAAAGAATATAAAGAATGTATAGATAGAAATTTACTATCAACCTTTTCATTTAAATTCCTCAAGATAGTAGTAACAATCTCTTTTTGCCTTGAGAAAGATCCCTCCTCACTTACCCTCAAAGATGCTTGTAATTCATCAATTCTTTGCATGGGCTGCTTCTTTGTAGGATCAACAGAGCACTCTGTTTCTTCATCAATTTATTCTAAAGGAGGGGTGAGGGAAATATTTTGAATGGGATACCCTGGTGTGGAAACAATTGGAGAAGTAGGAGGCACTGACCCTGCTGTGGAAGGTAATGTACTGGTCCCCAGAGCACTTGATGTCTCCCCAATCTATTTATACCTAAACCTTTCCACCTCAGTCTACAACTCAACATTCTTCTACTACATCTTGTTGTATTCCTCAATCAAAAGGTTATACTTCTCCATTAGGCTCTTCTTTTCAGCCTCCTCCCTTTCAGCAATCTTTTGGGCCAATTTTTCCACATTCACAATCAAATTAGTGGCCTTAGTGGTTGAGGTCTCTGAAGCTCTCTTTATTATTAATCCTCCTCAAATTTGGATTAATATACGTAACATTGGTTTCTCCCTTGTGGGGCCAATGCTAAATTTCAAGGTTTCTACTCTTCACTAAAGTAGAAATTCTTGAAGTGTTGTAAGCATACTGAGAGTCTTGCAGGGCTACTTGGACTTAAAGTAGCATTAAATTATACAACTAATGTCCATTTAGGAAGAATCAATACCATTTGACTCACGGTTTCCTTCGCCGGGTAATGTGCAAGATTCTTCATTGATTATTTACCTCCTCATCATTCTTGTTACGACCTATCGGGCCTTAGATTTCTCTTCTCTTCTTGTTTTATCTTGATCTTCTTCAAATTCCATCCTCCTTTTATTCATCCTATTTACAGGTCAAATTAGGTTTCTGTCCAGTCTAAGTTGACTCAATGCTGACTTGCTAGCCTTTATTCTTTATGCGAAAAGAAAAACCCTTGGATCGTACTGCACGCTTGAGACCCTCAAATAGTAATCATAAAAAATTTCTCCAAATGCATCTCCTTTAAAAAGGCAAAATCGGACACTGTTGTAAATCTGGAAAATATCTTCTCTTACCCTTCAAGTGAGGTTGTCCTCATGAATACAACCTATTGCCTGTAACTTATATGAACCCCACTCTTGGTAGCACATTATACTAGTAGTACATAATGACTCCACGAAAGCCATATACCCTCAAGCGATGTTGACTGGTGGATAATGTCACCCCGATTGTAAGCGGACCTTTAATTACAACCCTTACTGGCACAGGGAAATCATATGGTCCTCAAGGATCCTAAATTTACATTCACCATCGATCTAGCCTTTGTCTGGAGGCAAAGAAATTATCAAATTTCACATACACAGTACTCCTTATTGCAAGATAAATGCAGCCCATGTGATCTTTACTCCATCAACCGATTGCCTTAATTTTATCTTTTCAGAGAAGAAGTCAACATTCTTGAACAAGAACATATGCATCAGCATAGAATACCAAAAGAATTGAGTGCCAATATCATTTTTTTGCAACTTTAGGAGCCCTTCATGTATCCTCTCAGCCAAGAAAGCAAAATTCATATGTCCTGAGAGGATTTAGGTGTTGTATTTGCACCCCATGGTTTTATCTTGTTGGGCATCACCGCGCAGGTTGAAACCCAAATCGACACAATGAATAGAAAGTAGCGAGGAAATGATTGCAAAAACAATTTAATCTGAAAGGTTCTTGGTCCACAAATTACGAGATAGAAATATCTAACCTCCACCCCTAAGCCAAGTAGGGTAGGTAACAGCTCTAAAGACTTCAACTTTGCATATTCCTACTTCCCATTTCCTGAATTAGTAGGAACCAAGTCTTCACTCGGTTCACTCAAGTCAAAAATCTGTTGGACCTCTTCTCTATTAACGCTCAATAGAACCTTTCCATCATTATCCCTTATTACCCATGTGACAGGGTCATATCTTGTAGCCACTGCCCTAAGCAGGTCTACATCAAGGAA
The DNA here is from genome assembly GCA_007258455.2 of Sequoia sempervirens. Lineage (NCBI taxonomy): Eukaryota > Viridiplantae > Streptophyta > Pinopsida > Cupressales > Cupressaceae > Sequoia > Sequoia sempervirens. The sequence continues at coordinate 22,973 of VDFB02212721.1, read as the reverse complement.
CACATTTGGTACCACCAGCTTTCCCAAATCATACATCCAACTATTTGAAAAGGGGTGAGGAAAATTCCTCTATCCATACCACAATCTGAACATTTCCAAGCCTATGAGAGGAACCCTAGCATCAACAATGTTAGAGAAATTATATAATAACCCTTCCCCCAGGATTTTCCCTCGCATTAGGACCAATCCCTTCTTCCTATCATTTGTTGACAAGGGCAATTGATCAAGGAAATCATCGTACAGGTTTCTTCTTAAATAATCAACTTGGCCTGAATGTTGCTTGGGTGGTGCCATCTCGGACAAACTAGGGCCTCTTTACAACATTATACTTCAAATAGCTAGGACTAACCAGAGATAGAAAATTACAGAACAAAACACTGCAATTTCTCACAACTACAATTAAACTATAGCCCTAACACATTTATCAACAAGCTCAATGACAAGCACAACAAATATTTTCCCAAATTCAAGTACAAAATGACTGGAAGACACAAAAATTAACTCACGGCTTTTTTTGCAGAAGTCCCATATTCTGGTTGCAATGATTCACAACTTCGCCTTCGGCTCTGAAACTGCTTCACAAAATACTTGAATTCTTTGTGATACAAATAAAGTAGGAGAATTGATTTTATTTCAATAAAATCATGCCATTAAGTGTCTCATCCGCCATTAAAGCTCACTTGTGCACTGCATGAATGACTCCAACCATATTTGATGCAGATTTAAATTCGAGTCATCAATCTTTCAGTTAGATCGAATCATCGAACGACCACCTTCAAAACAAGCTGACACAATTGCCAACGTGGTGATAAGGGGCCCACCATACCATATGCTACCAAGGAAGTCCACGTGGCGGTCGCTCGTGATATCACGATCAATAAAGATCCTGCAACTTTGGATCACGTGATGGCAAGCAATCATAGATCTTGAGCATCAGTGATCTTGTTCGTTCAACACAGTCGCCAGCCTTATCATTAACCATCAAGCAACTTTCCCACCTAGATTATAATAGATCAGTTGATTTGGAACATGTGTGTCTCAAGAAAACTTTAGTAACTTGCCTTTTAATGTATTAAGGCCAAACAATATTTCCTTTATTCTTTCGGCTTCATTAGATGAGACACGTGGCGCTCGCCCGTGATATCGTGATCAATAGAAACCTTGTAACTTCCGATCACGCGATGGCAGGCAACCGTTGATATCTAACAATAATTGATCGATGGCACACAAACTTATCTCCTTCAGCCACGCCAAAAAAGGACACATGGCACCTTCCCATGATATTGTGATCAGCCAAAGCACTATGGTGGGGTCATCGCGGGATGGCGGGGATCGACTGAGATCAAACGGTAGTTGATCAACGGTCGCACGAATTTCATCCTTCTGCAAAATAAAAAATTTATTAAGAGGAAAAGGGGACATCACTAGGTGGATGGTAAACAATGACATAAGTCATTTTAAAACCGTGAAACACAAGGCCAACCAGGACTTAGGAAAATAAAACTCTGTGGAGGAAATAAAATTAAAACAAAGGGACTCAGCCTAAATGAACTGATAGGACATTAGTCATTTTAAAACCCCCTCAAAAAGTAACAGTGAAATAGATCCCAACCAAGGTGTAAAATAAACACAAGGGTTTTACATGTAGGCAAAGCTAAAACTCCAACCCTAAGAAATTTCCAACACCATGAAAGACCAGTAACACCAGGCAAGGTAGGAATGGAACATAAGGAGCAAAAATTTGAAGTTCCATTAGTGGCTCCAGTTGGGGACGTTCATTCCACTAGAATGAAGCAAGAATTCATAATCTCACGAAGAGCAGACCAAGATGTAGAGACGACCAAAAAGGGACTATTCGGACAAAACAACCCAACTATGTAAAAAATATATACGAAATATACAAACCTAAACTACTGTTCATGGAAAAGAATACTTCACGTGAAGTATAACTTCAAGAACTATCCATGAACTGGCAGTTCAAGAATATCCCCTTGTCATATCTTGGAGGAAGTATGAATCTTCACCCCACTTACCATTTATCAAAAATGGACCCAACCAGATTGCAACAAATTTCCCATGTTTCCCTTTATCTTCCAGTTTGGCATTCCACATTAAAACCAGATCTCCATCTTTGAAACTCCTAGCAGTTTCCCTCTTGTCGTACAAATTCTTTACTTGCAACTGCAACTTTTCATTTCTCTTTTGTGCTTCCCTCCTAGTTTTATCTAATTCTATAAGAGCTTCCACTCTCAATTACATCTCATCATCAATTTCATTATCATACATCTGGACAGACTTATACATTTCCATTAAGTTGTTTTGGAGCAACCTGGCATTTATCCCATAAACCAAGTCAAATGGGGCACACCCTATTGCCTTCTTAAACTGCTAATCTCAGCTTAGAATCCCAAGCCCTTTTTATTCTAATCTAGTATTCTTTTAATTATCTTCATCAAGCTTTTATCACTTGATTATGCTTTTCCATTTCCCTGTGGGTGGTATGGTGATGAATAAGAAATTTGGATGCCATGCTTCTCACAAAATTCTATGTATTCTTCAGATCTAAAACACATTGCATTGTTTGATACAATCCTTTCTGGACATCCAAATCTAGTCAATATGTTGCTCATCAGGAAGTCAATTACCACTTTACTAGTGGATTTCTTTGTTGGAATTTCTTCCACCCACTTGGTGAAATAATCAGTGGCCACCAATATCCATAAGTGACCTCCACTAGATTTACATGCTATCTCTCCTACAAAATCAATACCCCACTGCTGAAATGGAGCTTGTACTATAGCTAGTTTTAAAGGCAAGTTACCAAAAAACTTTAACTTACCAGAGAAACGTTGACAAGAATCACATGTCTGCACTAGTTGGTGTGCATCCTTAAAAACTGTAGGCCACCAAAATCTAGCCCTCATTACCTTATGTGTAGTTGTTTTAGCCATATAATGTCCTCCACAAAATCCACCATGCATCTCACTCAAAAGTTCTTTTACTTGATCTTGGTCAACACACTTCAGCATGACACCTTCTCCATTTCTCCACCAGAGCTTTCCATCTACAATAACATACTTGATAGCATGTAACTTCAATGTCCTTTTCTCATTTTCACTCAATTTTTTAGGACATTTTATTTTTTGCAAATAATATATCACATCTCTATACCATTTTGAATGCTCCATATCACATATGTGTGATCTATTTTCCTCTTCTAGTAGATTTATCTAATTTTCTTCCAAATTACTTTGGGCCATAAGCTTGGCCAATCCTTGTCCCCTTACCAATTTAGTAATCTGGACCTCAATATTGAATTCATAGATCCTATTTATCCACCTACACCTTCTTCCTGACACTTCTTGTTGTGTGAAGATGTCCTTAATAGCAGCACTAGGTACATATGCAATTACAATAGCTCCCATCAAATAAGGCCTAAAATCTTTTACTGATTTTACCAACGCATATGCCTATTTTTCATTTATATCATACTTAAGCTCTACAACTTGTAGAGATTTGCTGAAAAAGGCTATAGGCTATTCAAAACCTTCTGCATTCTTTTGCAACACAGTTGCAATTGTGTGGAAAAAATAAAATGAGAAAATATGTAAGGTTTTGGAAAAATAGGGGTTCTTAACACAAGAGCCTCCTTTATTGATTGCTTAATGGCTTGGAAGGCCTGCACAAATTCCTTATCCCATTCAACTTTGGCTCCTTTCTTGATTATTTTGGAAATAGGGCGAACTATCTCAGCAAAATTTGTCACAAACCTCCTTAATAAATTTATTTTTCCAAAGAAGTATTGTATTCCTTTTACACTTCGGGGTTGTGGAACTTTATCAATTGCAATTACCCTCTTTGGATCAATTTTTACTCCATCCTTGGAAACTATATGTCCCAATAATTTTCCTTCTAGTACTCCAAACACACATTTTTTTGGATTCAAATAAATACCATACTCCAAGGCTCTAATGAATATCTTCTCTAAATGCTCACAATGATCCTCTTCCTTTTTAGAATATGTTGTCAAGTCATCTTGGTAGATCACCAAAAACAAGTTAATGAAATCTGAAAACGCCACATCCATGGCTCTTTGAAAAGTAGCTCTTCCATTTGTTAGACCAAATGGTATTCTTACATAAACATATGTTCCCCATGGTGTGCTGAAATTTTTCTTGAACTACTCAGACTCTTTGACCATAAGCTAGTTCTAACTAGAAAAACCATCCATCATAGACATCGATTCACAACATGTCACCCTTTGGAGCATGGCTTCCATATTGGGTAATGGATAATTGTCTTTTAATGAAGTCACATTCAAATTTCTGAAATCTACACATAACCTGATGTCTCCATTTTCTTCCTTACTGGTACCAAGTTTGATACCCAAGATGAATGTTTGATTGGCTCGATGATTCTTGCATCCCTTAGTTTCATTAATTCTTCTTGCATTTTGGGGGCCAAGGTGGGATTAATAGGCCTTTGCTTTTGTCTAAATGGCTTGGCATCATCACGCAAAGGAATCTCATGTTGGAAAATATCCTCCCTGTATGCCTTAAGGTCATCATAGGACTATGCAAACACATGCCTAAACTTCCTTAATAAGTCAATGAGCATCCTTCCCACCTTTGGTGACATTTTCTTTCCAATATACACCTTCTTTGGGGATGCTTCTATTCCAAGATTTATCTCTTCAATTCATCAGGGTGAGAAACAATATTATTAGCCTTTGTCTTATCCTAATTATCAAACACTCTTTCTAGTACAACTAGACCCTTGGGAATTATGTTTGTCTTTAACTAAATTACCTCATTTCCAAATAGAGTATCCTTACCATGTACATTTTCAACAAAAGCTCCAAAGTCAATTTCCTGATTTTCATACTCTCCCACACAATTCAAAAACCTTAATATATCATCATCATTATCAAAAACCTACCAGCTTTTTATATTATCAGGGATAGATGGCCTAGTTTGCACCTCAACCTTTGAAATTCCAGCATAAGTCATATCATCTAGTTCTACAACAATATTGGCTAATAAATCTGCCACATTAATTTGACCTCTCTCCATCCATCCTATGCCAAATGCATCAAAGCTCTCCAATTCATCCCAAACAACATTCCTATATTGTTTCAACCTCTTTCTCTTTGATACATATTTGGATCTAACTTGGGAAACCACAAGCTCATAATCCCCAATTGCCTTGAGCTTCTTGATCCCATGTTTTTCAGCCAATCTCAACCCTAATAACAAGGCGTTATACTCTACCACATTATTTGTGCATTCAAATAATAGAGTGAAAGAAAACCTAAATTTCTTTCCACTTGGTGATGGTAACAAGACACCTGCACCAGACCCTTCTTTGAACTTGCACCATCAAAATACATAGTCCACAAGTCATCATATTTTAACAATTTTTTTATTTATGTATCAATCAATGCAGTAGGCTTATCACAATTGTTAGGGAATTCCTCAACCCTAAATTTATCTATACCAATGTCAATAAAACATGTCATATTCTCAATCGGGCCATGCTCAATCATATGAGGTATTTTTGATTCTCTTTCAATTTTGACATCCTTACCATCAATGGAGAAAGTAGCAAATGACAAATCACATTGCATGCTACCCCGCATTGATGCACTCCATTTTCTTGACAAGAGCATTCCAAAATGAGGTGGGATGTCTATAACTAATACGGTCATGACTAAATCTTTGTCAGGGTACTGAGTCAATTTATAAGGCAATGCTCTGATAGTTCCAATAACTAGCACTTCTCTTGAATCCATAACATAACATTTACCTTGAGCAGTATCTACTGTCAAGCCCATTGCCTCCATTATTTTGTCTGGCATAACATTATTTGATACCCTTGAATCTATCATACAGTTCCTTAAAGTTTTCCCATTTATATTCACACTTAAGAAAAAATGGGTTATATTTTCAAGGCACCTGTTAATAGAATTTCCTAAATACACAGGGGGAATTTGTGACACAATTCCCTCCACTTCCTTTTATTTCTCTTTGTCCTTCACTTCTTTACCACTTCCTTGTTTAGTCTTATTACCAGCAACATTTGTGATCAAGGCTATTGTCTTTTCTTTGTGATCATTTATTCTCATCATTTCTAGCAAAGGTACAGTTACTTTAACCTGAGAAAGAATGTGAAACATATCCACAGGCGTATATTTAGGAAAATTAGACATCATACCTTCATCATTTTCCTTTCTCTCTACTTGATTACTTCCTCCTGGCTTCTTTTACTTCTTATCCTCTGCAACAGGTTCAACTACCTTTGTAATCACCTTTGTCTTCACCAATGATGTAGTTACATCTTCTTGAGGTTTTGGGGTCTCGTTCTTTTTTGCCCAAACCTTATCATTCTTAACTTCTTTGACTTTCATAGCATACTTTTTGTTGTCAACCTTTACACCTTTGTTTTTATCCTTTTTCTCTTTAATAAACAATCCAACAGGTTTACCCTACTCACCACCCACAGTTCTATTTCTCAATTGAAGTGAACTTCTCATTTGAGCAGCCATTTCTTTAGTCAATCTTGTGATCTCTTCTTTTGATGGTCTCCTTAAGGATACTGAATCTTTAGCATGCTCCATATTGCAAGCATTATGATAAAAGTCACCTTCCTCATTAGAAAAGACCTATTGATGATACATATCACTTCTTTGCCTCTAATTATCCACATCAGCTTCTTGTATTTCATCATCAGAGGAACATTCTGCCTCATCAATCTATGATCTATCCATACAAACATCTAAATCATCCTACTCATATTCTAATGTTTGATCATGAACATCCTCTTCTACTTCCTCAGCAACAAGCAATTGAGCAATACCGCAATAATTTTGATCATGTGGATGTTCACACACGTCACACCATGGTCTATCTGGTACTAGATTCACTAAATGTTTTTGCAAGGGGTCTGGCGTATGCTAATCATTTTTAGGCTTCTAGCTAGGCAAGATTGGTTTTCCATCTTTCCAATTTGTATTATAAGGATAATTTTGCAATCTGGGTGGCCTATCATTCTTATTATAGGGTTTCCTTTCATTCCCTATACCCTTCTCTTGCTTAGCAACAGTTTGCTTTATGTCTTTCAAAGTATTGTAAACCTTTTCCCACTTTTCATCATCCTTAGCCTTTGCAGCCGGAACCTTCTCAATCTTATTCTTAGGATTTTTTAAAAGTGTAGGTTCTTCTCTCCTACCATACTTCCTAGAAGCTCTTCTATTACTCTCAATATTTATAGCCACCCTAAATGCATCCCTCATAGTCTGAGGGTCCTTATCTCTGAGGAGATATGCCATTTTAGCATCAAAAGCATTGAAATATGTAGTTAAGAAAACATTTTCATCAAGCCTCAAAACCTGAAACAACTTATACATTGCATTCTGAAACCTTAAATTAAACTCTATCATAGGCTCATTCAATGACTTCTTGATGTTATTAAATTCATTTAACATGAAACTAGCATTAGTTTTATCACCATACGGCTCCTTCAAACACTTTTCAAACTCATCCCATGAACCAATACTAGAATTAGGTAGACCTCTATACCAATCCCTCACATCTTCTACCAGAGATTGTACAACAATTTCATTACATCTTCATATTCTACCTCATAATCATTTAGCATATCCATAAAATATTTTAAGTGTTCCTCTGCTATCACAACATTATTGTCGGCAAACTTACTCATCTTTTCTCTCAAGTTAGCAAGGATGGGATTTGGATAACTAGGGATGCCATCAAATAATAATGGCCTATACCTTTCCAACTATATAGGTCTCCGTTGAAATAATCCTTCATTCTTCTGACAATCATCACCAGACCCTAAATCTTGTATCCTAGGACTGTCCTAATTTGGATTTACAAACCTAGTTGCATGAGTCTTTAGGCCAAAATTATTTATGATGGGATTTGGATTAATTTTAGGACCGTCCTTTAAGGCATCTTGGTGATTTGATGAGGTTGCAACTTGTGTAGCCTCATCCATATTTGACATCTTTAGGAAACTTATTTTCCTCTTCATTTCTACATTCGCAACCTCAATTTTTGTTCTCTCCAACTCTTCTACCACAACTTCACTCTCCCTTTTAGCCTTTTCTAAGGAAGATTCTATTTGAAATGACACATGTGTCTGGAGATCTTGTTGAGTGGAATGGGGAGTCACTTTCTCATTTATTTTAATCCCCTCTACCTTTTGCTTTCCCTTATCCAAGACATGCTTAAGGTTTGCATTACTCGATTAAGACTTAACATGATTTGAGGGCTTTGGGTCAACAAGTTTGGATTGGACATCAATGTGGCCTACTGGGTTTTCTTTAGACACATGCTTTGCTTCCTTATTAGCAATATTCTATACAACCGGACCCTCAACACTTGGTTTAGGTTCTTCTTGGTTCAGGAACTTCATTTTTGCCAACTGTCTCGTCAACCTATCCCTTTCAATCACAACATTCCTCAGCTTTGCTTCCCTTTCTTTTTCTCTTTTCATCCTGAGCTCAACTTGCACTTGGATTTCTCATTTCAAGGAATTAATGTCTCCAAAAACATCATCAGGGTCAGGAAAAGTCACATCAAAACTTGATGTATCATCTAGATCTATTAAATTGACCCCTTTCATTACATGTTTAGGAAATAAAGGGTTTACATCATTTTCAGCAGGAGGAGGAGGCACATCATTGGTGCCTTCTCTATGATGGCTTCGACTTCTACTCATGCCTCTTCTCTTTTCAGCATATTTGACACTAACAAGCCCTTTATTTTGACATATCACATCTTCTTGAACTGGTGTATTAAATAATGAATCAAAAAATCCACCACCATCTGACTCATAATTTCTAGACACCTCTTCAAGATTCTCAGGGATAGGGTGTAAAAGATTACGTTTACCTTGGTGTAAAGATTTTTGTGATGTGGGAGAAATAGTACTAGATTTTGGTCTTTTCTTTATGCAATCCTTCTTCTTCACTTTGGGAAGTTCACCTTCCAATTTCTATTTCGGGTGATTCTTCATCAATGACCTCATGTTCTTCATTCTTCGTACTAGTCCACAAGTTTTTTCCACTTATAATAAACCTTTCACAATAAAATGCACACTGGTGCAGAGACTTTAGAGTCACCACCCAATTAGCTTGGGAATACCAAATACCTAAAGACACGTGGTGGAATATAAAAACCTTTGGAACCTCATACTGACAACACACAAAAGTGCTTTACAACATAATTCTTAACTCTTATGAAAATAGAAGAAGTGGAAAAACCTAACACAGAATTATAGGCTCAACCTTCAAATCACATAAACACTATGAAAACTCTATGCAAAATGGACAACTGACATTCTGACAAGAAATACTAAAATTAGCTTCCCTAGTAGAGTCGCCATTTTGTTGGTTTGTTTTTACAATGTAACCAAGTTTGTCTTCTAATCTACCTATGGAATTTCCAATTCCTATTAAGGGCAGCTCAAAGGACCTAGACCAACTGACGAGGACTTTAAAACATCCTCCTATAGTTCGGGCTTTGCAAGACCCAAGAGGGTAATCCCTTAATGTGTTTATAACCTACACACCATTATTATAAAAAACATTAACAATAATAGATAATCTCACCTAATAGCTCAACACGATAGGATAATATCAAATATAATTGGTTGTTCATTGATAATATCCACTACCTAGAGCATGAGATAACTAAACACAATCCATAGTATAAGATAGTCATTGATTTGCAATTTGTAGCAAGCTCTAGGAAAAGAAAAATAATTATTGAACTACACGAATAAGTACAACTTAGATAAGTACCATATATCCATTGCAGAAGTCAAATTCATAAGCATCTAAAGGTTTATGATAGATTTAATACATAACATATAAGATCCCTGACAATATTGCATTACAATTTCATCAGTATGCATTCTAACCCAATACTACTTATCAAATCCTTATACAGAACATATCCACCTATAATCCTATTCAAGCATTTTAATTAATTCCTTGAATTAAAGCTAAAATAAGGATGACACACACCACAATAGTGAGATGAATGAAACAACCCTTAGTCATCTTATTCAAAATTCAGATATGCATGTATAGTGGAAAGACATGAGTTTGAATTTTTTATTTCAATTCAAATGCTAGTATTGTTATACAACATTAAATCCCCATGAACTCCAAACTTGTTATAGAATGACTCAAAACCTAAATCGCATTTCTCTCTAAAACCATCGGACTTTACACTTTGCTCTGCAACTTCACCTAGACTCGACAAAAATTATCTAACTTGCTAACTCGTACTTCTAGCCTTGAAATCCTTCTTATATAAAATGAAGGAGCAAACAAGCATCAGGCCAAAAAGTACATGTCACCAGCCAATTGGCACACCTAGTGATATTCCAAAAATTGTTACAACAGCCATCACCCTAGAGAATATTCTTGTTCATCATGTTAGCTAAGGAAAGTTGATGCAACTGTTAACACAGACTAGCTGCCACTACACCAAAAGCTTGAATTATCAGTGAGGGCACCACCGAAGAGGTTAGCTAGAGACCAAATGGGTTCGAAGGGAGGGGTTGAGGGTCCTGCGTGATAACATCCTAGCCCCCCCGAGCTAAGAGGTTTGTATTGGACATAGACGACTATGAGGCGAGTAAGGAGCATCGGCGAGAATTGAACCCCTCCCTAGTAGAGTTGCCAGTTTGTTAACACAGACTAGCTGCCACTACACCAAAAGCTCAAACTATCAGTGAGGGCACCACCAGAGAGGTTATCCAAAGGCCACATGGGTCTGAAGGGAGGGGTTGAGGGTCCTACGTGATAATAACAACAACAAAAACCACAAGAAAACCACACCAAGACTGCCATCAAAGCAAAACTGGAAACCATTGTAACCACAACATCTAATTTACCACTCGTTAGTAGTCCATTCCTCTATTATTCCTCAGTCAAATATTTAGTTACCCATTTTTGGTATTCTTCATTAGTCAACCAGTAAAAATTAATTACCTCATTCACCTTGGCGCTATAAGGTGTGTATTTTACCACTACCTAATTTGCATCCCTTTCAAAAGATTCCAAAAATGAGTCGGTACTAATAATCTTATCCATACAACTCACCAACAAATCATAATTTGAGTCATCACAAATTAATTTAATTTGATCATTGATGACCTCACTTGCTTGATCCTAACATTGTTGCAGTGACCTGATTTTCCCCTGCTCATCAATTATATCAAGTAACAATGTGTTACCCCAATCATTGAAATTATTCACCAATTCTATAATCTTCATATGGTAGGGTCTAAAAACCCTGCAATGACTTAACTAATACTTGAGTAGGCTTTAATGATTGGGGCCTATTATTTGTGTCAAACCTTGAGGCCTTATACATGACATCCAAATCACTGGCTCTAGGGATCCAATTTTCAATCAATGGTATCACTACCTCCTAATCCCTATCAATATTATTTATTGTATCTAACAACAAAGAATATAAAGAATGTATAGATAGCAATTTACTATCAACCTTTTCATTTAAATGCCTCAAGACAGTAGTAACAATCTCTTTTTTCCTTGAGAAAGATCCTTCCTCACTTACCCTCAAAGATGCTTGTAATTCATCAATTCTTTGCATGAGTTGATTCTTTGTAGGATCAACATAGAACTCTACTTCTTCATCAATTTGTTCTAAAGGAGGGGTGAGGGAAATATTTTTACTGGGAGACCCTGGTGTGGAAACAATTGGAGAAGCAAGAGGCACTAAACCTATTGTGGAAGGTAATGTACTGGTCCCCGAAGCACTTGATGTCTCCCCTATATATTTATACCTAAACCCTTTCACCTCATTCTAAAACTCAACATTCTTCTTTTACATCTTGTTTTATTCCTCAATAAAAAGGTTATACTTCTCCATTAGGCTCTTTTTTTCAGCCTCCTCCCTTTTAGCAATCTTTTGGGACAATTTTTCCACATTCACAATCAAATTAGTGGCCTCAGTGGTTGAGGTCTCTAAAGCTCTCTTTATTATTAATCCTCCTCTGCAATTTGGATTAATATCTGTAACATTTGGTTTTCTCCCTTGTGGGGCCAATGCCCAAATTTCCAAGGTTTCATACTCTTCACTAAAAGCAAAGTCTTGAAGTGTTGCCTTGAATTCTTCTTCAGAGTCTTGCAAGGGATGCTTGGACTTCAAAATAGCATTAAATGCTATAGCATTTGCAATGTCCCATTCAGGTAGAATCAATACACCAGCCTAACTCACCAGTTTCCTTCCTTCTTCAGGAGTGATATTCTTGAATTTTTCCATTAATTTAGCTTTTACCTCTCCATTCTCCTGGTCTGACCTGCCAGGCCTTAGTTCTCTTCTCTTCTTACATTTATCTTGTTATTCTTCAAATTTCATCCTCCATACCAATTACAAGAATACACAAGTTTTTACAAATGTATTGTCATCTAGAAACTCCTTTCATGCTTCCATTCTTACATCTTGTACACTTTTACCTTTCATATGTAAATCAGATAAAACCAATTCAACTAGTCTAGGAGGGAGAGCAATACCAACCTGCATGTCATGATCAGTAACAATAATTTCATTCATCAAATTCTCCTATGGTTGATCAATTCTTTTCCTCTTAGGGATTGGCTCAGATGGTGGTGATGAGGGACTATCTTCTAGTGATGATTCTAAATCAATAATTTTGATTTCCCCGAGCACTTTGAATTTTGGACCTAGTTGTGAAGGTAATTTCATTATTTTCTTTCCTTTTTTGGCCACTTCTTCTTCATCACTATTGTCATCCTTTTTCCTCCTGTAAATGGGCCACCTTTCTATAGGCTATTATGTTGGCCTTGTTTCAATTGGCCTGGCACCTTGTTCCTGTACACCCAAACTTAGTTCTAAGTTTATCCTTTTAGTCCTCAATGTGCCCATAATTTCCTTGAAGTTCTCCTTTAGAAAGTTAATTTTCTTGTGGTATGGGTTGAACTCCAACAATGGATTATACTCTGGATCCATTTTGTGCACGATATGTAATAGCTTATCATAAGCTATCCATTTCTCCTTGTTCAAATCCTTCCTATTTAGGTCAAATTCATTTATAATCAAGTCCTCAAGAAAGTTGAACTCATGTACAAACTTTCCAGCCTTTATTCCTTGTCTAAAAAGAGTAAAGAAACCTTCAGGATCATGCTGCCACTTCAGACCACACCTCAAATGGTAATCATTAAAGAATTTCTCAAAATACATCTAGCCTCCCTTTGAAAAGGAAAAATTAGACACCATTGTATAATCAGGGAAAAATGTTCCCTTACCCCTTCAAGTGAGATTTTCCTCATGAATACAACCTATTTGCCACATAACTTTTGTGAACCCCACTCTTAGTGGCACATTGTATGGCAGTATATGAGGGGCTCCCTCAAAACCATATACCCTCAAAACAATGTTGACTAGGTATGGGATAATGTCACCCCAATTATGGTAGACCTTTAATTCTAGCTTCCTCCCCTTTGGCCTAAGGAAATCATGTAATTCCTTAGGGATCTGAGGTACATTCACATCAGTCTAGCCTTCAATCTGGAGGCAAAGCAATTATCGAATTGCACATAACTAGTAATTTCCTTATTGCAAGATAAATCTGCAGCCCATATCTATACTGGCAATCTTTCTCCATCAACCGATTGCCTTAATTTCATCCTTTCAGAGAAGAAATCAGCATTCTTGAGCAAGAACATATGCATCAACATATAATACCAAAATAATTGAGTGTTGGTATCATTTTTCTGCAACTTTGATAGCCCTTCATGTATCCTCTCAGCCAAGAAAGAAGCAAAGTCATATGTCACAAAGAAGTGAGAGTGTTGTATTTGCACCCCCATGAACATGTATGCAATGGGCATCACCGCACCAGGACTGAAACCCAAAATCTAACACAATGAATAGAAAGTGGCTAGGAAATTATTTGTAAAAAAAATTAATCTGAAAGGGTCCTATCACTAGGGCTGATATGAAATCTTGAACCTCCTGCCCTAGCCAAATGAGGTGGAAGCAACTTAGCTCTAAAAAGAGACTTCAACTTTACATATTCCTACTTCATTTCCTCAAGATTGATAGGAACCAAGTCTTCACTCAGTTCACTCGAGTCAAAAATCTGTTGGACCTCTTCTCTATTAATGCTCAATAGAACCTTTCCATCATTATCCCTTATTACCCGTGTGACGGGGTCATATCTTGCAGCCACTACCCTAAGCAGGTCTACATCAAGGAACACATTTGGTACCCCCAGCTTTCCCAAATCATACATCCAATTGTTTGAAAAGGGGTGAGGCAAATTCCTCTATCCATACCACAATCTGAACATTTACAAGCCTGTGAGAGGAACCCTAGCATCGGCAATGTTAGAGCAATTATATACTAACCCTTCCCCCAGAATTTTCCCTCACATTAGGACCAATCCCTTCTTCCTATTATTTTTTGACAAGGGCAATTGATCGAGGAAATCATCGTACAGGTTTCTTCTTAAATAATCAACTTAACCAAAATGTTGCTTGGGTGGTGCCATCTCGGACAAACTAGGGCCTCTTTACAATGTTATACTTCAAATAGCTAGGACTAACCAAAGATAGAAAATTACAGAACAAAACACTACAATTTCTCACAACTACAATTAAACTATAGCCCTAACACATTTATCAACAAGCTTAATGACAAGCACAACAAATCTTTTCCCAAATTCAAGTGCAGAATGACCAGAAGACACAAAAATTAACTCATGACCTTGTTTGCAGAAGTCCCAAATTTTTGTTTTAATGATTCACAACTTTTCCTTCGGCTCTAAAACTACTTTGCAAAATACTCGAATGCTTTGTGATACAAATAAAATAGGAGAATTGATTTTATTTTGATCAAATCATTCTAGTGTCTCATCCACCATTAAAGACCACTCACGCATTGCACGAACGACTCCAACCATATTTGATGCAAATTTAAATTTGATCCATTGATCTTTCAGTTAGATCAAATCATCGAATGGCTTCCTTCAAAACAAGCTAACACAATTTCCAATGCGGCAATAAGGGGCCCACCATACCATATGCTACCAAGGAATTCCATGTGGCGGTTGCCTGTGATATCGTGATCAGTAAAGATCCTTCAACTTTGGATCACGCGATGGTGGGAAACCGTAGATCTTAAGCATCAGTGATCTTGTTCATTCAACATAGTCGCCAGCCTTATCATTAACCATCGAGCAACTTTCCCACCTAGATTATAATAGATCTATTGATTTAGAACATGTGTGTCTCAAGAACACTTTAGTAACCCACCTTTTAATGTATTAAGGCCGGACAATATTTCCTTTATTCTTTCAGATTCATCAGATGAGACATGTGGTGCCCGCCCATGATATCGTGATCAATAAAAACCTTGTAACTTTCGATCACAAATGGCGGGAAACCGTTGATATCTGACAATAATTGATCAACAACACACAAACTTATCTCCTTCGGACATGCCAAAAAAGGACACATCGCACCTGCCTGTGATATCACGATCAACCAAAGCACTCTGGTGGGGTCATCGTAGGATGGTGGGGAATGACTGAGATCAAATGGTAGTTGATCAACAGTCACGTGAATTTCATCCTTCTGCAAAGTAAAACATTTATTAAGAGGACAAGGGGACATCACTAGGAGGATGGTAAACAATGACATAAGTCATTTTAAAACCATGAAACACAGGGCCAACCAGGACTTAGGAAAATAAAACCCCATGGAGGAAATAAATTTAAAACAAAGGAACTCGACCTAGATGAACCGATAAGGCATTAGTCATTTTAAAACCCCCTCAAAAAGTAACAGCGAAATAGATCCCAACCAAGGCATAAAATAAACACAAGGGTTTTACATGTAGGAAAAGCTAAAACCCCAACCCTAAGAAATTTCCAACACCATGAAAGACCAATAACACCAGGAAGGGTAGGAATGGAACATAAGGAGAAAAAAATTGAAGTTCCATCAGAGGGTATAGGTTTGAGGGATTAGGGTAGAGGGTAGAGGGTATTTAGTCAAGGGTAGAGGGTTTAAGGATTGAGGTTTGAGAATTTAAGGTTGAGGGTAGAGGGTTCAGGGTATAGGGTTGAGGGATTAGGGTTGATTGTAGAGGGTATTGGGTTTAGGGTACAAGGTAGAGAGTTTAAGGGTAGAGGGTAGAGGGTAGAGGGTAGAGGTTTTAAGGGTTAAGGATAGAGGGGAAAGAGATAGAGGGAGTGAATGAGTGAGAGAGATAAAGACCTAGGAGAGGGAGAGACTTGAGAGAGATGGGGGAGGGAGTGGGAGAGAGAGATGATAGAGGGTTAAGGGTAGAGGGTAGATTGTTTAGGGTTAAGGGTATAGGGGAGAGAGAGAGGGAGAGAGGGAGGGAGTGGAAGATAGATAGAGGGTATACACACAAGAAAATACTTTCTATTTTCTAAATATTTAACATCTTTAATTAGAGGGTGCCTATGAACTTTCTTAGACTGTAATAAATAGATGTTCTCATAGTATATGGGTGTCCTTTCTCTTTTAAATGGACCAACAATCCATAAAACTTCATAGATATAGTTACACTGCTCCTCTCCATCCACAAATATTTGACTTTCAACCTACTCACTTGCAACCAACTTCCTTTTGTTAACCATGAGTTATTGTTATTGAATTCTTACTATTTCAATTTTGGGTGCCTACTAAATTTTGGGTGGGCCCACTAGCTTGCCAATTTGGTGAAATTGGCAACCTAACTTGGCATGTTTGAAAAAATGGGTCCAAGAAATGGGGTCTCTCGGTGATGACCCAATGATGTAGACCCCATTTTTTCAAACAGGCCACTACATTGCCAATTTCATTGGGGTGGCAGATTTGGAGTCAGGCCCACTATTTACTAATTATAGTGAAGTGGAAACCTAACGGCTGTTTGAAAAAATGGGTCCAAGAAATGGGATCTCTTGGTGATGTAAAGAAATCTACGCGAGATCTATTCGAGAAGATCCCATTACGCAAATAGGCCCACTACATCTAATTTCATTGGTGGCAAGCTAGTGGGCCCACTAAGCAGTGGAAATGAAATTAACAACCTAACAGCTGTTTAGAAAAAATGGGTCCAGAAATGGGGTCTCTCGATGTTTGATTAAATTGGAAACCTAGCGGCTTGTTTGAAAAAATGGGTCCAAGAAATGAGATCTCATAGTGATTTACATCACGGGAGTTATTTCTCAGACCCCATCTTCCAACAGGAGCCCACTACATTACAATTCCTTTGAATTGGAAAGGTAGAGGTGGAGGGTTTAAGGGTTTATGGTTTAGGGTTTATTGGTTTAGTGTTTGAGGTTAAAAAGGGTATAGGGAAGAGATAGAGTGAGAGAGAGAGAGAAGGGGAGGGAGGAAGTGGGAGGAGAGAGATAGAGGGTAGAGGGTAGAAGGTTTAAGGGTTTTAAGGTTAAAAGAATTAGAGAATTAGAGGGATAGAGATGGGAGTGATTGAGAGAGAGAGAGAGATACTTGAGAGAGGGGGAGAGGGTAGGAGGGGCTTAGGAGAGAGAGAGGGAGGAGGGTGGGAGAGATGGGGGTAGGGTAGAGAATGGGGTAGAAGAGAGATGAGAAGGAGTGAGTGAGAGAGAGAGAGAGAGAGAGACTTGAAGGAGAGGGAGAGGGGGTAGGAGGGAAAGTTTGAGAGAGGGAGGGAGGGAGTGGGAGATAGATATAGGGTAGAGGGTTAAGGGTAGAAGGTAGAGGGGAGAGAGATAGAGGGTTTAAGGGTTTAAGGGTTTAAGGGTTAAGGCTTCCATTTTGAGCCTATCTTGCAATCATGGCATGCCACATGATAAGGCATTCCATCCAAAAATTCATGTGAGCATGACAAGCTAGTCAGATCACTAGCTTGTCATGGGTACCACGTTTTGCATACATGTATACCAAAGAATTATTGTCAAAAAATTCACATTCTGTGTCCATGCTTCCATTTTGAGCCTATCTTGCAATCATGGCATACCACATGACCACATTTATTTAAGGCATTCCATCCAAAAATTCATGTGACCTTTGTCTATGCTAGAAATACTCTTCTATAGGATGATTGTAAGCATTTTGTATGAAGCCTTGAATGACATATATTTCATTTATTTGTATGGATTCATTTTTTAGGAATTAATATTTGTCTCATAATCATGATACATGTAAAATTATCTACCATGCCAAGGAAATGAAGAAGGAATAAACCAATAGAGGAAGAGTAGGAAACTAATAAAGAAAATAAAAAAGAATGGATGAGGGAATATTGTCAGAAGAATAAATTGGATACGATTGACAAAAACAAGACAATTGAAGAGGAACCTCAACCATCAAAAAGAGAAAAGGAATTGGTGGCACAAAGGGAATGAATGAGAAAGCATCGTGCTAAGATAGATTTGAATACCATAGTTGGAGACACACCCTCTACTGTAAGTGAATACGAAGGGACACCATCTACCACAAGTGAATATGGAGGGACACCATCTATCGCAAGTGAATATGGAGGGACACCATCTACTAAAAGTAAATATGGAGGGACACCATCCACCACATCTCAAGTGGAGAGTACATAATCACTCACATTTGAAAAATTAGGTACACCATCATCCCCATGTCAACCTCAAGGTATGTCGTCTATTCCACCCTCGATGGAAGGTACGCGATCTAGCCCATCTCACTTAAATATTGATGAAATTTCTAATGTTGAGATGTATGTACATAGGAGAACACCACCTAAAATTTTGCATAGAAAGCCAAAGTATTTGATTAATATTGATGAGAATATTTTATATCCAATGGAAGGTAAGATTCCATAATGCACTTGTAGAAGATATATTGATAAGATTTGGAAATTGTTCTTTGAAAGGCTAAATGAAATCGCAAGATGTCAACTATTTGTTGACATGATGGGAGGTATAAAGTATAGAAACATCATGAAGATTCTTGGGTTGAGAACATCAAATGCTTCAAGTGAAAATACTATTATGAAGAATCTCATGGATGCTTATGAGAGTGTGGGTAAGATCTCACACTCAAAGGATAGTAATTTCACCCGACATGTCATCACATCGACTTTGGTAAGTAGTCAAACAAGGAGATCTTGTCTCATTAGAAAGATGAGTCAACAATTAAGAATTAATGTAAAAAATTTATCAAGAGCGGTTCAAAAGCACCAAAGAATTGAGGGAACTGATTCAAATGAATTATGGGCATTCTCAGGGAGACTCCCATGAAAAGATAAACCAGATGTTCAAGCATTGAGAACACTAACTGAAGACTATTGGTAGAATAACACAAAGCCATCTCTGAATCAAAGGGATGTGATAGAAGAAGAATCAGTAGTCAAAACCATGAGCCACATCCAAAGCATTTTTTGGATATGACTCAAACCCAATATTTTCATAAATTTCAAGAGGATTATCCTCAAATTCAATTTTCTCAAAGATATTTTGAAATGCTTAAACCTTTTTATGTCAAGATAAATCACACACGCATTTCACTTGTCAGATGGTTAATAATTCAATCAATAACATTTTATTATTCATGTTGACTAATACTAACAGATAAGTTTTCATGGATTATAATAGGCTCCCACCAACATCTTCAAGAGGTTGGCTCCTACAATGATCGAATAATATAAGCCCTTACAAGCCAGGACTGGAGATTAAAATAGCTATTCAATCTCACTATGAAGCACAGTACTTTTAACTTGTCATGAACTTGAAATGGGTCAACACAATATGTGCACTAAGCATCCAAAGTAGCCATATTCATCCTACAGCTAAGAAAGACACAATACTAAAATTAAATTTCTTGGAAAGAAATAAGATAAGTGTCGAGCATCAACCAACAAATATACTAAGCTGAAATGCATGACATAAATGAAAATCTGAGGAAACAAACAGGAAACTACTCTATCTATTTTGGCTACAGGAATAGTCACATAATGGAATTCTAGTGGCTACAGAAGCATTCAATGCCAGATTCTTAACTAATTATTGAATAGAAAGTAACAACTAAGCTAAAGGATGGAATGCTCACCAAGTGGGCCCCCTTTGATCTGAGGGATATTTTCACTAAAATTTGAAGAATCTCCAATGCTCCAGAATTCAGCACCATCAAAAAGAGCTCAATGTCCTAATTCTAGGGCAACTTGAACAGAAATAAAAGGACTATGTTTGCTCAAGTTACGGCCAATCAAACTATTGGTCAAATAGGCACCAGGGGGCATACAAAAAGCAAAAAAATGATTGTCTCAAAAATCAATGGAAGCGGCGTCAAGTCGAAGAGCTCATTGAGACGATTCCAATAACGTTTGTTTCGTCAAAATCCAACATCGTATGCTCAAGATATTGGTAGTCAAAGTTCAATTGACTAGATAGTACAGGTGATGACGTCAACATGCTGACATGGCGGGCCGTACTATTTAGTTTTCGAGGTGGACCAATCAAAACTTGACATGTGTCATACATACAATGATGTGGCAGAGGATGTGGTAGGTGACATGGCATACTATACATCCCAATCAGTATTACATGGTAGCTGAGTCAGTGTTGTCAGCGAATCAAATCCTGCCATGTGGCAGTCTTCTGGAGTGATGCGTGTACCCTATTTTCTTCGTCGGCGAGGAAATTTCATTTGTTTGTTTGATTAAAAATAGGTATGTGGGGGACGTTCAATTCCCCCCACCTCTCATCTACGAGATTTTCGTGTGGTCGTTCTACCAAACAAGGTTTGTGTTACTATGTATTGTCGCCGGTTAGTTTTGATTAGTTATCAATTCAATTTCATGGAAAATGTGTGCCCAGCGGGAGTTGAACCCCACACCGACCAGCAACCAAAATACAAAGCCACCACTGAGCCATTTGATGCGTTTAGTACATGGTTGGCATCGGTTTTCTTTGTTGAGTGTATCTCAACCAAATGTCTTAAAATGAAGAAATTCTCTCCAAATGGTAAAACAATAATCTTTTCTAAGGATTAGTTACAATTTATTGGAGCAATAAAAGCCCGGGTAATGAATAAAAAGGGATAGAATAATATTGTTAAATACTATAGGGGTTTTATCATGGATTTTTTATATGTAAATGGGGGATTTCTATGTAAAAATGGAGAGATAAGGTGGATTTTGAAAATCAATTGGTTAAAGGCCAATTTGGGTGAGTTTATGGTATAAAAAGGGGTAGAAGGAAGAGTGTTTTAGCAAAGGGATTTGAATGGAAATTTTGGTGAACTAAGTTTTGTGGGAGAATTGTGAGAAGATTTCTAAGTGAGAATTAGGACTTTGATAGTGAATGTTATCCTTATGCATTTGAAGCTTAGCTAAGCTTGTTGCAAGGATTTTCTTTGTAGTTCATTATCGTCCAAGGAAAAAAAAATCTTGTAATAGGTGGAAGACCTTTTGTAATCATTTTCTGGAGATTAATCAGATCGGTCTCACTCCATTGGAGAAAACCCGGAGACGTAGTCACAATTGTGGTGAACTCTGTTATCAGATTGTTTGCATTTCCTCTCTCCTTCTCTCTCAATTTTTTTTTTCACCTTAAGTTTTTAATGCATAATTTCAATAATGTATGCATGAATTGTATTTCCATTAAGTTGTTATAATTAAGCATTCAAATATGCAATTATTCTAGATCCTAATCAGATCACCCTTGGATGAGTATTCTTTAAGACAAATGTAAACTCAGATGCACAAACTTATAACTTCATTTTATTCATTGGAAAACAATAGTACAATGCAGCAGCATAACTGTATTGCTTGAAAAACTAAGAATGCAAGTACATCATCAAATTAAGCAACCTCCTTTGAAGGAGCATCTGAATCTTATTTATAGGAAGAAAAGCTACTAATTAATCACCTAGCAAGGAAGTCAACTCCAACAAATTAGGAGGACACCACTTTAGGGAAAGCATTAAAAGTGGAGAGGTGGTTACGCATGTGCAGAATCTGGTCAGACATGCTTTCCTTAATGTAGATTTAGCACAACAGTAACACCTATATTCGCTCAACTGATAATTAAGACCATTTACAAGGTGGTTATAATTTTGATTTGAATGAGAAATCTCCTGCCATCGAGACTCTTCCCTCCATTGACCTTCAAGTGATCACCTTGTTGATCGTTATGGTGAATGACTAGCTGACATAATCTTCTTCAATTTTGTAGGCTACTAATTATATCTACAAAACAATATTAGTATGCACAACAATTGCATAACCATAACTATATTAAAGTAGCATTCATTAATCCACATGTAAAATCAACACAGATAGTTCATATAGCATGCCAATGTCATTAAAGATTGAAAAAATAATCTTATGCCCAATGTCTATGGTTTTGAAGAAATATTATAAAAAAGGTCAGCATCTAAGTATCAAAGTCTACAACAACTATGAAAAATAGACAATAAACTTCTATCAAAATTGAGTCATAAACTGGACTCATCACTCCCCCCAACCTAAGACTTTGTTGCTCCTCCAGTAGAAAAAGAAGGGTTGTTCCATTGCTTTTTTAATGCCTTGAAGTTTGAAAGTACCAGTTGTCATACATTAGTTTATACAGTTTCTAAATTATGGTCCCAATAGAACCCTTGTTGTTTGTCCAATTTGCTCCATTTTTGTCTCTATAGCTATATCATATTGGTAACATCTGAAATTTGGCACAGGCCACAATAGAATAGGTGGCTAAAAATTTAGTGGGAGCCAAAATTGTTTCTTTTCACTTCCAATCTAGATATATCTATCAACTCTCTTAAGTGTTGCAACATAGTTCTGCATAGAGTGAGGCGCGGCTTGTTTTAACTCATCAGTTAGGTTGTTGTACCTTTGTGACATGTATCCCATCGCAAATTCCCCTTTTTTTTTTGCTACCTCCTCATATTCTTCATAAATTGCTTCTCTCAGACAAGATCC
>VDFB02212719.1:0-14074 GCA_007258455.2 Sequoia sempervirens | reverse complement strand
TTGATATTGGGTATGCCTTTCTACTTTCTGGTTAAAAGAATACATGATATTTTGTTTCTTGTTATAATTCATTAAAAAATATACAAGGGAGCTATACCTCAAAAAAATTTAGAGAATATTTATCTTGTTCAAAGATTAATATTCAAAGCTCTTGGATAATTTCTTTTTCACCTAGATGGCATCAACTATCAACCCAATTCAGGGATAATAGCTGACTCCATTTATTGCCACTTTGACGCGGTGGTGGAATTCAAGTTCTACAAGGTGCCTCTTAATGCTCTCTAATTCCCCCAAATTCCCTGACCAGAATTCTCGAGTAATAAAGCAGTAGATGAAATGCTCCAACATGGTGGTGTTTTGCACATGGGCTTGGCTTAGAAATGCCTCGCTAAGGATTCTTCAAAGCACTTCTTCCTCCACTTCACTTGCACCACAAAGACCTCTTTCAACTGATCAAAAATGTGCCTGAATAGTGGGCTACACTCAATTTCCTCCAGGATAATATGGTCATTAGTATAATTTCCATCACTCTAAGAACTCACCATATTGGATGCAATTGATGATGAAAGAAAGGTGACACTGGCTAGATTTATAGAGTCACGATTAGACATGAGTGTATTCTTCCAAGCTTGACAAAACATTAATTTAATTCACATTTAAGGTTGGCTTGCATTGATTTGAATTACAATTTCCTATCAAGTAGCTCACATGTGCCACTGCTTGATATTCTTATGTGTTGCATTAAAGGTTTGTGAAATGATTGGTCCTTTGGCGGTTGTTGCTAAGGTTATGATTAGTTTTCTTTGTTGATACTTATTCCTTGCAAAATTTCTATTATTCTAATCTACTTCCCGAGGAGAATTTGGAATACAAGAAGTTGCTATTTTAGTAATGGCTTTGGTGCCTACCAAAGGTTTTAGCCATACTATAAATTTGAAATTAAAGGATATAGAGGGAACTTTTTTGGATACACCCGGGGGGTGCTATTGGGAAGGAATAACTTTTTTTGCAAACTATAATAGCTTGTAATCGGTGTGTTATGAATTAAATAATGATTGGTATGTTAATCTTAGTATTATGTGTATGATATAGTTGTATCTCCTTTGAAATATGAGCTATACATCATTTATTTATTATAGTCTGGTTCGATTTCACTAGTTTGATTTGATTGTCATGAATTCTCAATCTTTGTGTTGATTATAAATGGTTGTGACCTCTGCTACTACATTGGTTTCATATTTATGAGCTAATGTTTGTCACCTTTCCCCGCCTCGCCAAGCACACATGGTTTTCCTAGGATTAGTTTAATCTACATTGAAAAATCTAGTGAGGAGCTACAATCTCTCAACAAAATTCAGAGAAAAGCCACAAATACAATTGTGAACTTTTCTCAGAGTCAAGTTAGCTGATTTCACTCAGTGCCTAATCTAGGATTTAGGAGTCATTAAAAAATTTTATCTATCGTAAGAACCATTCCATTCGCTACATAATGAAAAACTAGAAGAAACACTCAATCAATTTTCTAACAACACCCTTGTGTTCTAAATCCACCCAACACCATAAATATACGATCAAATATTTTTTTTGAAAAGTTTTTTCATCCTAATAGTATCATTTTAAATTTATCAAAAATGAAGTACAACATACATCTATTCTATAAACTTAAATTTAATTTCATCCTAAGGAATGGGATGCCATATCCAACTACCTAGTGTGGGCATGGATAAAAGTAAGAGACAACAAGAAATTACATAAATTAAAAGAAGAAATACCTTTCTATCTCAATAAAATTTCACTCATGAAATGGAGAGATATTATTTGCTCTCACACACATCAAGAATGATTTCTAAGATCCTTTCCTTTCAATAGTGTGGAAATTGACAAAGCATTCCAAATCCACTTCCAAATCAAATAAAAATTAAAGCAAGAAGGGAGAGAAATTTTCAAGAAAAGAGGAACAAATAATGAAATATGATCTCTTTTCTTTTCTTTCTACTTTCTAAAAATTCCTAAACCCTTCTAAACATTTTTTCCATTTTCATTATTTTAAGTTCAATATTTTACAAATATATATTTTCTTCTTAGATACCAATAATCATATAAAGAAAATACATTTGCAAAAATAACTTTTAAATTACTAACATGACAATATCCCAAGTTAGGAGATTATGAGAGGAAATGGCTGCTATCGGGTATGCGGTGCTGGCTAGGTTTCTCCGCTCTAGCTATGCCTCGCTGCGGCTTCCGGGGTTTTTTGTAGGCCGGTGGTGGATTGGAGGGGTGTTTTGGCATGTAGGGGTTGTGGGCTTAAGTGGTCAAGAGATTTTTTCCCTCGCTTGTGGTGCTTTCTGCAGACATTTTTATGCTACTTCCTGTGTGTTTTGTCCTCTGCATGCGGTGGCTAGGGGGTGTTCTAGCGTCTGTGGGTGGGCTATGGTTCATTGTGGTGATTGAAACTTGGTGGAGGGAGGCTGGGTGTTATTTTTTGTGCTCTTCTCTGGCTTGCTTTGGGTTATTGAGGTTTTTTTGGTTTCAGGCCTTGCATGGCTCCAAACGGGATTTCCCCTAGTGGTAAGGGGTTATTTTTCAAGGATACGGTGGTGGGAAGCAATCCTTCGATACTATTATATACAAATCCTTTTTTTGGTGAGTCTGGATCAAGAATGGGAGAGTCCTCATATTTGTCTGGAGGTTTTAGGCCCTCAAAGGTGAATGGGTGCCTTGCTAAGAGTGATAATAGGTCGATTGTTGAGATCCAACCTAAAGCTATTGTGGACGATATCAACTATTTATCAAAGCATGCTTTGATCTGTAAGTTCCTAGGGATTCGGGTATCTTTGTCTTTTTTGGAATCATGGGCTCGGCGTACCTAGTCTCCAGAGGGGGATATGGATGTATTGTTGGTAGCCAATGGCTATTTTCAAGTGGTTTTCTCTTGCATGTCGGACAAGAATAAAGTTTTCGAAGGAGGGCCCTATTTCTACAATCAAGTGGGTCTCTTCATTAAGCCTTGGCATGTGGGATTCAATCCTACAGAAGAGCTTCCTTCGCGGGTTCCGGTTTGGGTGAGATTACCATGGCTTCCTTTAGAATTCTGGAGGGAGGACATTTTTAGTTTAGTTGCAAGCCAGCTTGGAAAACCAGTTGGTCCTTCGAGATAGACTATGGAGAAGAAGGTAATTACCTATGCCCGGGTATGTGTCAAAATTGATTTGAATAAGCCCTTGCCTGATTCTATCGAAATTCGGTTGGGGTCAAGTTCATGGATTCAACAACTTGACTATGAAACGTTGTCGTTTCGTTGTCGCTTTTGTCATGAATATGGGCATTTGCAGAGGGTGTGCCCCAAATCAAAACCTATAGAGGATTCAAAAATAGGGTCGGCTAGTGCTCCTCACACCCAAGATAAAGGGAAGGCCCCTATGAGGGAGGACAAGGAGGGCTTCATCCCTGTAAGAGGGCGTAATAAGGGGTCGCGGCCAAAAGAGGACCTTTAAGGACAGACAGACAGATGAGGTTTTCAATAGGTTTGATGGGTTGGATGACTTGGAACAGTTTGATGGTACCATCGCTAATATGCCGGCTAGCCATGAGCTCTTGGAAGCAAAGGAAATAGGTGGGGAGGAGAACAATGTTGTTCAGGCTATTTCACAGGAGAGAGAGCTTGGGGTACAGATGGTCACAGATTCTTCAGTGAGACCTTTTGAGGAGTTGGAAACTAGTGGAGACAAGGATTTGCAGGAGATTTCTGCTCATGCCCGAACTAAGGCTTGCACTAGAAATGTTCGGCAGGAGGAGAGCAAAAGCAAGGGTTCCCCTTCTATTTTAGGTATTCATCAAAAAACCATTAGAAAAGATACCCCAGAGAAGCCTCTTAAGGTGGGGAGGAAGAAAGACCAGGAAAAGGTGAAGTTAGTGGGAGAGACTTTAGTGGAGTCTAGTTCTGTGAAGACCATTGATTCCCACTTCCCTCTTCATCAAAAATGATTGTTCTTTCATGGAATGTAAGGGGGTTGAATAGCATCCCTAGACAAAAGGCTATTCGGGAGTTGATTAAGTCTCATTCGCCTGAGGTGGTTTTTATTCAGGAAACTAAGTTATCTATTGATAGGATGCATTCCACGGCTGCTAAGATTTGGCCTAGATGTCTTTGTCAGTGCATTGGTGCTCAAGGATGTTTTGGGGGTTTGGCTCTTTTATGGGATCCTCGCAAGCTGGTCCCGCTTTGGTGGGTTTCTAGCAAATCTGCTATTTCCTTGGTGGCCACGTGTTGCGTAACTGGTGAGATTCTTCTCTTCACTAATGTTTATGCTCCGATTGATTTTATTGGAAAAACTTTGCTTTGGTCACATATAGGATATGTTCGCTCTCTTGCCCCTCTATTCCCTTGGATTCTGGCAGGAGATTTCAATGCAGTTTTAAGTTTGGAAGAGAAGCGGGGTGGTAATCCCAAGCTCGACCCCTCTGCTGGCCTTTTAAGGAGTAACATTGAAAGCTTGAGGGTGGTGGACATCACACCTTCCAATGGGTTGTTCACATGGAATAATAGGAGATGTGGTGCGGAAGCGATAGCAGAAAGATTAGATAGGTTTCTGGTTTCTTGTTTCTGGATGGCAGACAGTTGGATTACTAGTTCAGAGATTTTGGACTGGAGGGGTTCAGATCACTGGCCAATTCTTTTGACTGCTTCTAAGTTTCAAAAGATAAAGAATCCATCCTTTAAGTTTCAGCTTATGTGGTTGAGGGATGCTTCTCTTCAGGATTATATCATTTCTTGGTGGAGGGAAGGGAAGCCTGCTTATGGCACCGCTATGTTTTCTTTTGTCAAGCAATTGTAGTATGTTAAGTTTAAGCTGAAAAGGTGGAACAGAGAGTGCTTTGGAAATCTCTTTGGAGCCAAGAGGGAAGCACAGCTGAGGGTGGACAATATTACTCACCAAATTAGAGAACAAGGCTTGTCTGATGGGCTATATAGAGAAGAAGTTGCGGCCTTAAAGAATTTGGAAGAATGGGAGCTTCGGGAAGAGATTTATTGGAAGCAAAAAGCTCGAATTGATTGGCTCCAGGAAGGGGACAAAAATACTAAGTTCTTCGACAACACTGTTAAGGAAAGAAGACATGGGAGCGTTCTCAACTCTCTCACGATGGCTGAAGGGGCCTGGTTTCCTCTCATAGGGAGATTGCTCTGGAGGCTACTAGATTTTTTGGGAGTTTGTTTTCAGAGGACTCTGATCTGGCTAGGGCTGAGGAGGATTTAGTTCTGGCTTGCATTCCCTCCTTGGTCACTCCTGAAATAAATGAGGCTCTCATTAAGCCCATTACTCTATCTGAGATAGAGGTAGTTGTGTTTGGAATGAAAAAGGGTAAAGCCCCGGGACCAGATGGTTTTCCTATAGAGTTCTTTCAAGCTTTTTGGGAGATTGTCAAGATGGACCTCTTTGAAGTGGTGTAGGAATCCTTTAACAATAAACAGATGCTTAAGGCTTTGAATGCAACTTTCCTTGCTCTCATCCCAAAGAAGGAAGGAGCTAACTCCCTTAATTTCTTTAGACCTATTGCTTTGTGCAATGTGATGTACAAAATAATTACAAAAGTGATAGCTGAACGGTTAAAGCCATGGCTCAGTAACCTAATCTATGAGGAGCAAGGGGGCTTTGTTACAGGACGACAAATCTTGGATGGGGTTATCATAGCAGCAGAAGCTATTCACTCTATGGCTGCCTCTAAGGAAAAAGCCATGTTCATAAAGTTGGACATGGCCAAAGCTTATGATAGGGTCAGATGGAGTTTTTTACAGAAAGTTCTACAGGCCTTTGGTTTTGGACAGGAGTGGATCAATTGGGTTATGAGCTGCATAACTTGACCTTCTTTTGTAGTACTGATTAATGGTGAACCTTCTAACTTATTCAGTGCGGCCAGAGGCCTTAGGCAAGGGGATCCTCTCTCCCCTTACCTTTTCATCCTGATGGCAGAAGGGTTGGGAAGACTTATCAAGTCTCAAGTTAGTCAAGGTGGGATTCAAGGTTGGAAGTGGGGGCATGGCATTCCTCCTTCTTCCCACCTCCAATTTGTGGATGATACGTCTTTGATGGGTGCAGCAAGAATTCAGGAGGCAGCTAGTTTCCGAAGAGCTTTGGATATTTATGTGAAAGCCCCAGGATAAAAGATTAATGAAGAAAAGTCACAAATCTTCTTCTTCAATACCCCCGCTTCTATTCAAGCTCGAATTGCTCATATCTTGAGGTTTCAAATTGGAACGCTTCCTTTAGTGTATCTTGGAATCCCTCTTTCAAACCAAAGGCTATTGAGGGGTGTGTGGGAAGAGATTTTGGATAAGCTTCGAAGTAAGGTGAGCCATTGGACTCACCGATGGCTCTTAACTACTGGTAGAATGACTCTTTTGAAGTATGTGGTCCAAGCTCTTCCTATCTATAGGTGTCTTGTGCAGTCAACCCCTGCTGGTTTCATAAAGGACTTTGATGCCCTTTCTAGGAAATTTTTATGGATAGGTAATTTGCTTTCCTCAAAATGGAGCTTGGTCAAATGGGATTGTGTTTGCAGATCAAAGCAGGATGGTGGCCTTGGATTGAGGAAAACAAGCTTGAATAGTAGGGCTCTTGTTGCTAAGCTATTTTGGAGATGCTGCATAAGCCAAGATCAAGGATGGGCCAAAATCCTTAATGTTAAGTATCTTGGTGGGGTGAATGGGAAAGATGTACCAAGGTACAACTTGACTGGAAGGGGGTCCATGACCTGGGAGACTTTGAAGAAAGGGGCGCAGTTAGTTAAAAATGGTCTTTTCTGGATTTGCAATAGCGGTTCGGATGCCTTATTTTGGGAGGAATCTTGGGATGGATTTCCTCCTATTTTATCTCAATACCCCCACCTTCAACCTTTAAGTGAGAGTTTCCTTGCAGCAGGATGGAGTAAGGTTGAGTATTTTAAGGTGTTTTTAAGGGTGGGGCAGGGCGAGGTTGCCAGATGGAAAGAACCCCAGGAATGGCCTCCTGGGGGTTCTGAGGGAGAGAGAGAGAGACTCTTGTTGGGATTCTTGCTGGCAGAGCATGTAACTCTTTAAGAGGAGCTGATACCCTCGCCTGGGGACCCAACCCAAAAGGAAAGTTCTCAGTTGCCTCGGGTTATCAAGAGTTGGAAAGACAAAATTTTGACAAGAGGGACACATCTTGGTGAAAGCAAGTTTGGAATAAGTCAGCTTGGCCCAAGTGCAATTTCTTCTTGTGGCTTGTGGTTCAAAACAAATGTCTTACCTGGGAGAATCTCTAGAAGAGGGGCTTTCATGGGCCTTCTATCTGTACTTTATGTAATCAAAGTGAAGAAAATAGTTCGCACCTCTTTTTCCAATGTTCTTTCACCAGGGTTATTTGGCACTGGTGGTGGGAAGCTTGGGAGCATGCTTGTATTCATGCTCACTCTCTGGTTGAGTTCTGGAATAGTCTTGGTAGACCCCCTTCTAAGACTTCCTTTCTGGAAGTGGCTTGGGGTATTGGTCCAGGATTTATTATCTGGCAGGTGTGGTTGGAGAGGAACCGTAGGATTTTCCAGGATAAGACAAAGAGGGTGCAGTAGGTGTGGTTGCAAGTTATAAATATGCTACAGGAGACTCTTGCTACGAAGTGTGATCTCTCAGAGGATATTGCTCCTAGAGACATGCGGGTGGTTCAAAAGTTGAATATTTCATGTGCTGATTCTAGTGGTGCTCTTTGGAAGATACAACCGACCAGAAGCAGGCAAGCTAAAAGGAAGGTTTGTAGGGAGGGAAAGTGGTCCCCCCCCCCTTTTGGGACTCTCAAGATCAATACTGATGGGTCTTCTAGGGGAAATCCTGGGCATGCTGGGGTTGGAGGAATTGGCAGGGACAACTCTGGTAAGGTTATTTTCTTTTTCTCTGAATATAAGGGAATTCAAACCAATAATTACATGGAGGCTTTTGCTGTCCTCATGGCTCTTGAAAGAGGTTGTGCTCTAGGATGGAGCAAGATTATCTGCGAGTCTGACTCTCAGGTGGTGGTGGATATGCTGAATTTGCAGCGGGTGGAAGATGTGGATTGGCATCTGGCAGTGGTGGGTAGACAAATTCTTAGGTTGAGCACTTCTTTGGATGCAGTCTCTTTTTGCTATGTTCCTCGTGAGTGGAATAAGACTGTTGATTGCCTGGCTAAGTGGGCTTCTGATCGTGGAGAGGGATGGAGGATGGAAGATTGGACTCACCTGCCTCCAGAATGTGCTTTGGATCTTGAGAGTCTGGTCAAGGAAGATATGGATGGTTAGTTGAGCCCCTTTTGGGGGCTCTTTTATGTTGGTGTTGTGTTCTCTTTCGGGCTCTAGGCCCCTGCTCTTTGTACTTTGCTGGTTGATTCAATAAATTTTTACCCCTTTTATTTAAAAAAAAAATATCAAAAGTTAACTAATGCATATGCAAATTGCCTTAAAATTGACTTACATATAGCATAAAAACAAATTAACTAATGCACATGGGAATTACCTTTAAATGACTAACATAGCAATTTCTCATAATCAATAATTCATTTAATTAAAAAAAATTGTAACTTACAATATTTTCTCAATATTTACAAAATAATAAAATACATAAGAACTTTTTACATAAGTAATTATAAAATATTTTTTTTGGCTAAGCATTTAATATTATTTTATAAATACTCTACAAAAAGTATTATGAAAACCTAATGAAATGTAATTGAAATTGAGTTAGATATACACAAATAAAGGAAAAAAAAACTTTATGATTTCACTGACAGCACAAGGATTTAGAATCACTAACTATTCACACTGGTGGTGAACTACGTAAACATAAGGAGTATCCTTTTATTTATAATTGAGTAGAATTGATTAAATGACCAAGAATGGGTACACAAGAGCCATAGGTCACAAACTTGACTAGAAATACTTGATTTGGTGAGAAGTTAAAGTAGATCCATGTCATTCTCCTCCATCTATTGGTCAAACACTTGTATATATTATACACATTCAAGGTGAAGCATCAAATATGACAAGATGATCATTGTTGAAGAAACATATAATGGCTAATAAGGACATGCAATCTGGTTAGATGTATATCCATCTTGCATTTACATCATTTCACATTCAAATCAATGTAATCTTTAGTTTAATCATAGAAACATTAGAACAAGGAAAGCGTTAACACATTGGTGAGCACTACATCATCTCTCTATGGGTTGAATTACTCTTGTAAGTCACCAAGATAATGATAAAATCACCTTATTCACACCATACAAGGTAAGAAACATAAAACCACCACAATAACACATGCAATTAAGATCTAATCAATAAAATATAAAGAATGGTAAAATAAATTCTATAAAGAAAAAATAGTTTCACAAAGAAAATCCAATATTAAAATTCAAAACATAATAGAATTGCATAATCATTAATCATGTCCACTTATACATAATAATCAACACATTCAAATTCATGTTCTTACATAATCAATAACTTTTATGAAAATACACTCATATAGATTTTACACCATAACACATATTTACATTCATCCACATCATATGGATAACAAAACATGGCTCAAAAATAGCCCCATAGGGATGCCATGATCACATCGTAGTACCAAGAACCAAGAACCAAGAACCAAGAACCAAGAACCAAGAACTAGTGCAAAGTAACCAAGGATACAAGAACCAAGCAAGATGATGATCTTAAGGTCATGTACTTAGGGGTACTTCCATACATTTTTACAGAATAAATTTCTATTATTTATTTAAGGGGATTAACCTCCAAGAGAAATATGTAATGGAAAATGACCAACCCATAACAACCCACATTTACCCCCCTCAAAATTTCCTTGCATATACTTCCTTTTTCCTTTCATATGCACTTATTTATACTTAACTAGAGGCTAGTCTTCATACACATGGGGAGAAGAAGATCACAACAAAATACTAGCACTTGTAAATAGAAATAATCTAGTTTAGCAACCATAAATTTAAAAAACACAAAAATAAATGAATTTTCAAATCTAGCTATAAGAATTGATTAAATGTTCTTAATTTCAACCTTAACTCAAATATAAACATAAGAGTTATGTGGAAGTGGAAAAGTTAAATATTTAGAGGTAAACTAATTTCATTCAAGATAAAAATAATATTGCTAACCTATATAAGCAAGATAAAAAAATATCACTAATAACCAAAAGAAAAGATCACAATATTCAAAATTTGTATATTACATCACTATTTGATTAACATCTTGAGTCATGAATAAGGAAGGAGGGAAGTCATGTTAATTACTATTATACAATCCTTTATGTGTTCTTTGTAGAATTAGGTATATAAAATTTCCACATAACATGGCCATGTGTCTTGCTAATAAAGCATGGAAAGGTCACATCCCACTATCCAAAGGTTGACATGGATAAACAATCTCATATGCTATTGAATTGAACCTTACCCTCATTGATACTCATAACAAAAATGAGGCCTTCTTTTATATGTGCAATGAGTACAAATACAACTACTCAATGTAATTATGTAGGGATAATAACAAAAGTGACCACATAATGCTACATAGTATCATGCCCTCAAACCCAAGCTCATTACTACATAAAAACATGCCATCATAATACAAACTATGTTGGAACATCTATGTGGTGTGGCATCATAACTCTTTAAATCATAAATACCAATATATGTTAAATACCAAAACCAAGAATTCATAAAATAAAATAAGTCAAATTATCATGCAATTGGTGTTCTAGAATGCTAAAATAATAATAATTTTTATAATTTTTAACTCTATCATAATTTAGTGTTCCAAATAAAAAAATTCCATAATTAGATTATAGTATACCAAAATTAAGAGAAAAATTACATCAAGTATCATGGGATTGAGTGAACCACATGTACATAAAAAAATATAACCAAGATCACATGTCAAATGGTAATATTCCCATTAAGAAAATAATGCATGATAAGATAGAACTAGAAACCAGGGTCCATTGAATAAGGAGAAATAAAAGATACTCAAATACATAAAAGCATGGTTAGTTGGATCGCCCAAAATTAATGCCACATGTCATCTAAAATTCATACTTTATCCTCATATTTACTTAGGCCCACATATGCTAAGGTTATTAAACCTAATTTATTGGCTCTCAATAGTGCTACAAATAAGAAACCATACAAGTTTGAATCCACCATACTTGTAGCTATGAACACAACCCAATGATAGATACCTAGTATCATAATCCTATGGATACATAGATCATGTACAAGTTATTCACAACACATCACATGTGCACTCATAATGGGGTAATAAAATTCATAAAGGAACACATAACACAAATTCCTTTTCCCATTCATTAATTAGAGTAAAATAACTTTCCTATGCATCATTATGCAATATAATTGTCACAATTTTTTCTAATAAGTTTACCCAAACATCAATTAAAATTAACCTTTTCATTATGAAAAAGGTATCCAACCATAATTTCATATATGAGTTAATCACAATGTAATTGAACAAGCTCACTAGAGTACTACTAAATTAACATACTATCCAATAATCAAATCAAATCATGTACATGAAAATTAAAGCATGCAAATTAATTAATTAACTCTTTTACTCACAATCAAATGCAACACTCAAGATAAAGTATTGAATTCGGCATAAATTCATGAATAAAAAATAAAGTTCTCACCAACACCAACCCTTGTTGTACCAAGATATAGTGGTTCTACTCAAGATTAGTGGATGATGAGGTAAATGAGTTCCTTAACCAATGGCATAAGGTTTCATATGAGGATGATTTTAACTTGGATTAAGATGACATCCTATTGATTTTTGGCTACAAAATTGGATTGCTCTAGAACTAAAAGTAAAAATCAAGGGCTCAAATTGGTTGAGACCCTATGAGAGATTAGAGGAAGATAAGTTTCCTCAAATGATTGGTGGAGATGGAGGGTGGATGGATTAAGGAAATATTAATTATGGAAAGTCCCCTTGGAGAAGGTGGAGGGGTGAGATTGAAAAGGGGTACTTTGGAGTACCCTTGAGGAATGGACAAGTAATTTGACCCATGTGACATAGCACTAAGGCCATGCCATATATACAAAGGCCCATGCCTTGTGTACAAAGGACCTATGAATTTTTACACCTTGGAGGATGTGGAGGATTTGATGGGATTTAATTAAGTATTTTCATGTTCAAGATCATGTTCAAGAGGGAGATTAGGGGTTGATTGATATTATCACACTAGTGAAAGGTAGACAACATAGAAAAATAAATTATTAGGTATATTTATTTAATTTTTGGGGTGAGTATGGGGGACTTAGTTAAATAAATATTTAAATTAATTTACCTAATTTGGACATTATAATAAGTATGATTAAGTGATTTTAGGCTATAAATGGGATAAGGTGAATAGTGATGAATAATGAATTTATTAATTAAATAATAAAATATTATTTAATTAATAAGGGGATAAAAATTGGATAATTAACTAGATAAATAGGGATTTATTAATTCAATTATAGAGGAAATGTTTAGGTAGATAATTGAAATCATGATGTGCCAATTTCAAGTGTCTATACAAAGCAATAATATTCTAACTCACAAGGTGATGCATCACAATCACAACATAGAACATGAAGTGCTCTATTGACCAACATCATGTTAATGATACAAAATATTATGGTAAATATATCAATATAATAATAAAATTCATTAAATAATATCACACAATAATAAGAATCTAAATAGAGACTTAAGTCTTACCCAAGTATTCTATCATAACAATGCTAAAAAATTCTTCCATGTGATATTTTACATAATTTGCAATAAGATCCACACTTGATCAAGAGTAAAAAATGCAAAATTCACATCATGAAAGAGAACAATATAATGGTAAACATGATGAGAAAAAAAAATCAAACATCATACGTAAGGAGAAATATATTTGTGGACTCTAGTACTAACATGAAAAACAACTCCATGAATGAAAAAAATACTTTTCATATAACAAAATTCACACTACAAAATGATAAGCACATAGTTAAGGTAATAAAATACATGATTCAATATTAATATCATATAAAAAATATACATAATTCTATTGCAAGTATGAAGGTGTTGTCATTGATGTCAATAGGAATGTCTATAGGCTGGTGTTGTCATTGATGTCAACTATGTGTTGAGGAAGGTTGTTGCATGATGAAGATGTCTAGGATATTGAGAAAATTGTGAAAAAGAGGAAAACAAATTGTTGTGCATGTATACTTGAGATATTGAGGAAGTGTTGTGAGTACATGGAGCTATCTTTATGTTGCAGTGTCTAGGGATGTGTTGGAATGAAGTAATGTGCTAAGATGATGTCTTTGGTACTTTTTTCCAAGTGCTTTTGAGAAAATTTTATAAACAAAGAAAATAGTGTTGTGCAGGTGTTCAAAATGTGCTCTGGGATGTGCTCCACGTTTCTTTTGTGTTGATACTATTCTTGTGCAGATTTGATATGTTGTTCAAGGTTGCCAATAGTTTCTATGTACATAGTTTGGGTTTATAGATTGTTGTGCAGAGTGAGATATTTTAACTAGTGTGTGAACCAATTTTTTAGTGGTATTTTCTATTCCCGGGGAGAAATGTATTTGCTCCACATTTCTTTGTAGTTTCATTTTAGGGTTATGCGACCCTAGGGAAGTTTCTTATAATGTTTCAGTGTATCTTCGAATTCAAGGTTTCAATTTGATTTAGTGCAAAAAGACATTGTGTGTTTCATGACCGCAGGAATAAGGTTAACCAAATATTCTGGGTTGAAGTATTTGTATGATGCGAGTTTGGATGAAGTTTTTTTTATATTTCACATGGTTCATGGATTATTATAGATCATGTTCAAGTGAATTTTGTTGTCCAGAAGTTTCAAATTGATTTAAGGAAGCATGTACTTAATGATTTATGGTGTTTAGCATAGGTATTGGCCGACCTGGTGTTAACACTACATGTGAAGTTTATGAAATTATGTTGAGGTGTGTTAGGATTTATTTGGGTCCTAATTAAGGATTTATGTAGGTTG
>VDFB02212718.1:0-39592 GCA_007258455.2 Sequoia sempervirens | reverse complement strand
GGAGCAAGCTTCCCTCGATCAACTCTGTCTCTTTGTCATCTGTTTACCGGATCTTAACTCTTCAATAGCATGAACCTTCATTTTCTATGAGGGAGGAAAGGATATGAGTACTTTAGCTACAATTTCATCCTCATCCATAGAACCACCAACACATTTAATACCCATCACTATTTCATTCACTCTCTGCATAAAAGAAGTGATATTTTCATCTCAAATTTCATATACTTTCAAGCTTTGTAGCTTAGCCATCTTCACCTATGCATCTCCTTCATACAAAGTTTCCAGTTTCATCCAAATCTCATGAGCTATCTGCAGACCCATCACATTAGCCATCTTCAAATCTATCAGAGCACTCACCAAAGCTTCAATAGCCCTAATGTTATTTTCAGCATCTTTGATCTCATCAGGAGTTGAGGGACCATTTTGAGGAATAGTATATGGATCTATTGTAATCTTCCAGAAAGCTTCACCAATACACCTTAAGTGACATTGCATCCTAACTTTCCATAGTGAATAGTTAGTGCCATCAAATCTCAAACTGTCCTTCTTGAATGTTACCATCCCGGATCACCTCAAGTTTTTAGACTTCTTTAGAGGAACCTGCTTTGATACCAATTGTTGGAAAAATAAGGATAGAAAACTGAGAGGGGGGGTGAATCAGTTGTTATAGAAATTTAAACTTTTCCAACTTATCTTAACTTTAATCTCAGATCTGATGAATAATCAATTAACCACAAGCAATTAACACATCAGAGAGACAAAGAACACCAATATTTTTTACGTGGAAACCCTGTTAGGGGAAAAACCATGATAGATGTTAGTCCACAAGATTATACTTTGTTAAAATTATAATGAGAAATAATAAGGGGAATACACATGCATTTAGGCACACTACCAAGAGGCCACTGCTCAAATAAAAAAGGGTCTCACTACCCAACAGAATAGGATTAAAAATTCGGAGGGTATGAACTGAGAAAATAGCTTCTACACAAGCCTGATTATAGTTCCAATTAAGCTCAACACTTCTTCAAACTTCACACAATATTCTTCACACTCTGCTCTACAATCGAATGATATTCGTACATACTCACATAGGAGCACATGAAGCACACTCTTCACTGATGAAACAATCACATTTATATATCTACTACATGAGATTTCATCACAACTTAGTCGACCAAGAAAATAGAACATGTTTGCAATGCCGATCCAAATTTACAAATGAACTTTTAATGTGAATCCACCAAGGTTGGCCACAACATAGTGGAGACCCAAATTAACATTTCCAACTTAAAAAGGATTTAGTTACTTTCACCATGAAAATCCACAACACGCTACCACCAACATGTTAGCCAGGAACATGAAAAACCAAACATGTGAAAGAAAATATCTTCAATCACAAGCTCATCGGTCAATGTGGACATACCAAAAAGATAGAGAATGATCTAGAGACATCTAAGAGCACCAAGAAACAATAGAGAAAAATCTGCAACAACTGAGATTAACAAAATCACACAATCTTCATTTACGAACACTAACAAAGACCAAAAAAACATTGTTAGACCACAACACATTCAAAACTTCACGCGGACCTCTGAAAATTCTGGTAGATGATCTAGATATACTCAACAATAAACCCTTTAATCCACACCAACTATTATTCAATGTATAGAACAAGACACCTTCATGACCTGCACAGTTCCATTAGGAACCTAGAATACTTTCTCTTACAATTTTCTCAATATCCTTGACATATACAACAACTGATATACCAAATGCTAATAGTGTTGACATCAATGACAACCACATATCAATAACACATCCACAACATCCAACACTTTCATTCTCCCCCTTTCTATACCCCACCAATTCACATGGTTGAGGTCATCCCCTAGGGTGATGAAATCCCCAAGTAGGCCTCCTAAAGGGTAGGAAATACTAGGTGTTTTTAATCCCCAAGCTTGCATGCAAGGGGAGAGAATATGCACAACTAGTATGCTTAGGTGGACTCAAAATTGGATTGAGTTGTGATTTTTGATCCCTATTCTCATCTTATGGTGCAAAGGGAGAGCATACTTCAAGAATGCAATCCCAAACATGACAAACAGATTAATTGACCCGCTTAGAAAATGAAGTGTGCCTAATTTGTATGAAAATCACTTATCAAAGTCTTCAATTGATCTTTCTACCGAAAAACAAGTTAGTAATTTTTTATAGCTAGTTTTGGACAAATAAGAAGTTATAGTTTACTATTCATAGGCACAAAAAGATAAATTAGCAGATTAGTTATAAACAATAGCAAATTTTGAAATTTTACAATGAAAATGCACACAATTTTTTTTCCACAAAACACTTGTCAACAGAGCGGAGACCCCTTTGTATACCCTATGTATATGCCTTTGTGTCAGGAAAAAACACCTCTGAAGGTTCACATTAGTTGTGAGTGTGTACTCCTCTACATCTGCACAATCATCTCCATACTATTCGAAGATTCCTTTTAAACTTTTAGGATTTCCTATGTAGTTTTCTTCTTAGGAGTGCACATAATCGCCTATCTAAGATTCAGATATGTCTCTATGGCTAATTGGATTCGTCTATTTGTGAACATAATATCCTTTGAAGCTTGAAATTAAAAAATGAGTGAAAATGGTTGTCTGGTGCAATGGAGACACCTCTGTGTAAGGTGTATATGCCTATAAAGTGTATTCACCCCTATACCTAAAAATATAAACATGCAAGATAGAAACTCAATAAAAAATAGGTGAAAGAAACATTGACATGGGTCCCAACAGGTGTGTGAGAAATGTGTGTAGGTTTTTTTATCTACTAAATATGCAAGATGTGGACACAAAAAAAGTAACCCTTCTACTTTTTCTCATGTTTAGACCCTCCTAGTGATTTTGGCATGATTTTTCCTAGATTTAATGTTGTAATGTGGTCAACACATTCACATTAGGTCTTGGGTCCTTGTGAATCAATAAGAATTCTATGATGTCTTGTAAAAGTGTTGTGAAGTGTTGTAACACATTTTCATGCTTTTCTAGGACCTTTTCATTATAATTTACCTAAATAACCTCTTTTTATCACTTACCAAGGCTTATTTCAAAGTGTTGTAAAGAGTTGTAACAAACTTTCACGCTTTTCTAGGCTTTCCATCACTAATTTGACCCTTTCTTATGTTTAAATGACTTGTTAATGCACTTTTCAGCCCTACTTAAGTGTGTTTCAGAGAATAATCCAGTTAAAAATCATTAAATACACTTTAATTCCCGACACCCATTAAAATTTCCCTGGTGGGACCAAGTCACCACTTGGGGCGACTTAGTCCCACTTGGCACAAAAATCAAATTTATTTTAAATTTATGGTGAGATATTATTCTCTTAACCTTAAGGTCAGCCTGTGATGTGTTATTTTTGGCGAATTTTATAAAATCAAGTATAAATAAAGGATTTTCCTCTCATTTTCACCCCCATTCATCTAATACATTCATTCATGCATTAGCATACATACATTCATAATTCTCAAGCATTCTAGGCACTATCAAGTCTTCATTGGAGCATCTACTTGCATATCTTTAGATTTCTACATTAATGGTTTGGTGAGTTGTAGCATTGCATGTTGTTCATTTATCATTCTCTCTTTATTTCATTTCATTTTCAAGGGTTTGATTACCAAATCAAAATTTGACCAAGGCAAACCCCTATTCACTAACCCTTAACCCTTTTCCCCCTCTTTGCATGTGTGTCTTGCAAGTCTTGTATGTAGATTTTTCAAAGAGAAAGGTGTTAAGAGGTGTCATCATTCATCAAATTCATTCAAGTCAACAAAGCCCTAAGTGAATCTTGGAGATCACTTACAGCTTGATTTCTACAGAATCAAAACCAGACACCTATCAAGAAGAGAAGTGTAGACCGAGAGCTGCAGATTCCCACCCCAAATTTCTCAAGATTCACAGGTGGACTAAGTCACCATCTGTGGCAATTTAGTCCCTCTAGCAGTGATATCTGCATTTCTAGATACCCTTTTGGTTGAACTTGTTCTGACAAAATCCCCTCGAAATAAGACTAAGTCACCCAGCTTGGCATAACTATCCCAGTTGGCTTCAACAGCAAATTCTGTAGGATTCCAGAACCTCTATGCAACACATTTTAGTTTCTCAGTGCACCTCTATAGCCTCTTTCATTTATGTTATTGTTTATTTGCATTCTTAGGTCATTTTTGCATATCACAATGTGGTTTCAAACATCTTGCATTTCTTAAGTTTTACATTAATAATTCATTTCCTTAATCAGTTTGTTGCATTTAGACATTGCATTTAGGCATATTTCATTCATACTTTCATTAGTTTTGAGTGGGGACATTGCCTATTTTGGCCCATCTCTCTCCCTTTTAGGTGAAAAACCCTAGAAGTGTTAGAGAACTATGGGTGTCAAAATCTTTGTCCACACAAGATAACATGAAAATAAAGCAAAGATCAAAAAAAGAACAAACACTCACAATTAGGGCTATGATAGAAACTCAAACATGCAAGAAAATACCTTTGATTGATGCTAAGGATGAGTTTGATGTCACATTTTCCCCATTGATATGTTGTCTTGTGTGTTCTACTCCAAGTTCAATAGGATAATGGCTTGATTTTTGCTTGATTAGTGGTCACAAATGGAAATTTTGCAAGACCTTTGCTTTGGTGTATGAGAGCTTGAGAGTGTGTGA
Source organism: Sequoia sempervirens (assembly GCA_007258455.2). Taxonomy (NCBI): domain Eukaryota; kingdom Viridiplantae; phylum Streptophyta; class Pinopsida; order Cupressales; family Cupressaceae; genus Sequoia; species Sequoia sempervirens. The sequence goes on along the minus strand of VDFB02212718.1, from coordinate 34,878 downwards.
GCTTGAATGTGTTGTAGGAAAAGTGGTTGCCATTTAGGTAGTCATTAGGAGAGGAAAAGGATGAATGGCTAAGATTAAAGGGGAGAGATGAAATCAATGCTTGAGATGCCTTGAGGCATCTCACCTCAAGTGAGGATGACAAGTGTTATCCTAGGGAAAGGTGGGAAGGTGACATGGAGGTGAGGTGGAGCCTATGTGGAGGTACTTTTGAGTACCTTGGGAAGGGGAAAAGGGCTTACTTGTCCCATCCTCCCAAACTATGGGGAGGATGTGACAAGAGGGGGATCAAAATTTCCCTTTAAAATATCCATGGGGATTGCAAAGGAATTTAAAATTCCTCTAGCAAGCTAGGGAAGACAAAAATGGAATTTAAGATTCCATTTGGGGACAATGAATAGATATAATGGAATTAAAAATTCCATGTAGGCATATTGGGGGAATAAATAGAAATTAAAAATTCCTTGGGAAGGGTAAATTAATTCTCCAAAAAGAGAAGATATTAATGAAGGTTTGACTTAGGTACATGTCGTAATTGACATTAGGCTTAGATTAGGATTAATTAATCATAAATCAAGGTTGTGCAAAAGATTAATTAAGCTAATGAGGGGATTAAGGTCAACTTGCAAGTTATGGAGGATGTGACATTAATCAAGGATTAGTGGTGTACACATCCTAATCAAGAATTAGACGGCTAATCAGGATTAGAAGAGGATTAAGGAGGATGTGGCAATTGGAGAGAGAAAGGGGGAGTGAATCAAAAATTGATTTTATTCCACATAGGCTAAATGACTAGGTTAAATAAATTAGTCTTTTATTTAATTTAGAGAGGGAATATGAAAGGAGTAAAGAATTTAATTAAATAATAAAATGTTTTAGGGGACACTGGAAAAATGATAAATATTAATTAAATAACAACAACATTATTTAATTAGCATGAATAACAAAGCACGATGGACAAAATAAAGGATAATTTTGACCACATGGGAATGGTCAAATTTAGATGTCTACAAAAATCATGAACAAATATGGATCCCATGGTTTTAAAGGGAAATTAGGGAATTTTATATAAGTGACAAAAAAATTCAAACCTTAAGTAAATTGATTAGCTAAGTTGATGTTCAATGTGTGAAATCATAACAAAAATTCTCTATGATAACAAATCTTAAACACAAAAATATAATGATGCATCTAATATAAAATAAGAGATGGCAACAATAAGACCTAAAGAGACCTAGTTTGGACCATGTGGTAGATAGGCATTTGTATAGAGGTAAAATATGGACAAAGACCTCAAATATATAATCATTCACTCAAACCAAATATAAGTAGCTTTAAATTGATTCTTATTTTGTAAGGCTCTTGGATTCTAAATAAATTTTCTATAGACATGACTATGTGTATAAGAATGTTATAATAATTAACTTTGGACCCACAATGAACATGAGGAACATTGAATTTGAGGCAAGAATCAAACTCCAATGCAAGGTCTCTTGGTTAGTCATAACTTATTTGTTGTCTTGGTTCTATCAAATGTGAAAGAAGGTTGATTTGTGGATGTGGAGGCACAACTAAAACAAATATATGAGAATTTCTAGTTTGAGGGACTTAGGCATCATATATCTAGAAAATAAATTGTTAAGCAAGTAAAGGACTGGGAGCATGTGGTAAGATAATGAATTGAAGAAATGGCTAAAGGTCCCCAAAGCACATCTAAAATTATTCTAGAATGGCATGAATATAGAGAAAAATAAAATAAAAAATTCTATATACAAAAATTAGAGTAAAGAATTAACAAGACACTCATGAATTTAATACTAGTCAAACTCCTTTAGACAAATTGTTTCTATGTAGGACAAGTTAGATTGTTATCACCCACACTCTATTTCTAGTTGACACCAATACCTTATATATTTAAATCACTCAATGCATGTGCCTTTCTCAAGTTTTTCTTGACAATTTGTTTTTTGGAACTCTATTTTAGTTGGTATCTTGGTTAAATGGTTCACCATATGACTAAGAAATAAAAATGACGAGTTTTGAGAACTTAATGTAACCAAACTAATTGATTGCACAAACTTATCCATTTCCAAATTAATGTCTACTAACCTCCTGAATACTCTTAATAATGCAACTTTGCAATTTTTAAACCTAATTAAATCTATGGTAAGCTAGGATCTCTCATTGTAGGTCCAAGCACAAGCAACATGGATAATTAAAAATATAAATCTTAATATGAATTTCTTTGATAACTTTATCCATGGTTATGAAATGATTTTTTTTTATTGTCATAAACACTTACATACATCAAAGATTTGTTAATATAAACTCTATAGATATCAAGGTTCCTTACTATATACATGATAACATAAGTCTATCTCTTAAAAGATGTCATCCTAAATCTAACTAAGAGGAATCCTAATTGTCCATTAAACAAAATCATGCACATTACTTCAAATGGAAATAAGGATACTAATCATTTCAAACTGGTACCATTGTAGAAGATGAGTTTTCTTCTAGAATGTGTTAGAAAGCTCTCTAGGAATGGAGTCAGGAATCATTTCGATGTAAAGTTGAACATCAAACTAAATTACTGTCAGACGTAGACAACTCGTGGTGTCACATGTGCTTAGCGGTAGTGTAAATTTACTGGAATGGACTGTACTATTTGTTGGATATATAATTAAGGGAAGAAAGGACAACGCTGTTTGCATGCCTGCTCAGATTGGAGATCGAATTTAATCTATAATTACAAAAGGAAAGGACAGAGATTAACAGTGAGATTGCATTAAAAGGCTAAACAATAAATCAAAAAGATTCGAACTATATGTTATAGTGCAAAGAGACAAAGGTGAAGACAGAAGAAGATGAATAATGGGAAAGCAATAAGCTTTCCAGCTTTGACGTTTGCTGCTTATTCCAGGAATCCTTGAAGAATCTCTAGGACCTATTCTTAGTTTTAAACCGACCATCAACTTATTCTATTCAACATAATGACAATGTTTTAATAAATTATTTGTCCAGACTTCTGTGAAAATAATTTATTCAAACGACAAGACAAAACACGGCTTCTCATATATTCTGTCAATGGCAGTTCCAGTTCCAGTTGCTTGGTGTGTTCCACTTCTGATTTTATATATAAAATGCCACCAAAAAGACAAATGAGCAGTAAAAAACCAGGGTGGGCAGGCGGCAGGCGGCAGGCGGCAACAGAAAATATAGAGAACCAGATCTCCGAGGCAAACAGAAGAGGAACATAAGAACTGAAAAAGTCATAAACTATCAATATATTCAACCATCTTGAGATAGAAATCCACCAAAAAATGATCAAAATGCATTAAATGTATTTAACTTCTATTTTTATTTCTCTTCAAGGAAAATAAGATCTTAAACTGGCCGTTAATGAAAATTATAGGAAAATAATTTTTTAAAACTTCATTCTAGAAAAAGAGAGATTTCTAACTATTTTACCAATATGAATATAACAATTCTTATCCAATTATAAAGTGATATAATTAATTAGTCAGGTAATTCAAATACGCCAAAATAATAATATGAGACAATACAAGGAACAAACAGTAAAATGTCAGTAATACAACAGGAAACCAGTAGCACCGCACCCAGAAGGAAAAGGAATAACAAACAAGGATAACTGCTAAAAAACAACAACATATCTAACATCTCAGGTGGTTTGAAACTGAAGCACTGCACAGAACTCTGCAAGCAACCAACTAACTCACTCCCAAAAACTTTAAGGCAGCTATCCTTCCCAGTTGATCAGACCAAAACCAAAAGAACCCATAAAGAATATTCAGCCAGAGAAGAGGAGGAGATTTAACCTCAAAATATGGTATCACTCAAGAAAATTGAGTCATGACAAATTCGTGAAAATAATTCTTTTGAAAAAAAATTCAAAGTCTTGGAAATATATATTAAAAATGTTAATACCATCAATTTTCTGTGGTGAATTGCTGGTGGTGAATTTTCCTTGCAGTGAATTTGTCATGACGGTAAATTTTCTTGGTGAATTTATAATGACAATAAATTTTCCCATGACAGTGAATTGCTAATTAACGGTGAATTTAGAACCCAAAATACTAAAATATTCTGACTTATAAAACTGTTGTGGTGAAAGGGTCAGCATACTGAATACAGGATTGATTGGAGGACTAGACCTTTGACTACTCTGTAGTTCACCCAAATTAATATCTTAATTATAATTAGTTAATCTAAATTAATTAGTCTTTCAACCCAGGAGAACAGAAACAGAAATTCCACTACAAAACATCAGAAGAAGACATAGATCGTTCATGAATTCCTTATTTCAAACAATTATAGGGAATTTTTTTAAAACAAGCTATGATTCAGTGATATGTCTCAGGAAATATATTTCTAAGCACCAAGCAGAATAAAATTATGCACAATCAAAAGCATGCCCTCTTAATCTTGCCCCAAAAATAGTAAATACAAGATACAATGATATTATTGAACAGCCATCTGGGTATGAAGTTCAAAGTTCAAGGACAAAGAAAACAGTGTATGACTGTTTGGATTCAGCTCAAATCCATCGTTGATCCGGATGTAACTTATTTCCAACAAATATCTCATAGATCATGAAAAGAGAATACAACCATATATCTCACAAAACAGTCTTTTATTACAGAAAGATGTGATACTTAAAAGAATCTTAAATAATAATGAGTAAAACAGAAAGTACCCAATACTCAATTATGTCCCTGCTGCCTAAGCGTGTTAACAACAGCCAGAGCATCACTAATCAACATTGTAAGATTATCTGTATTCTCCTTAACAGTGGAAACCAAGGTTTCATCAGCATGGATTTCTTGCAACCCACTCACACAACCATCTTGATTACTCTCTACAGCACTCAGCCATGTCTGCACATCTGACATACAGTCCATCAAATTGGCATTAGATAACTGCCTTAATTCCAACTCTGAGTCATTAAGCCGATCCATTGTATCTTGCAAAAGCTCTGTACAGTCATCAAGCGCAGAAATACTGGGATTCCTTTCTCGGAGCTCTGCAATGAAATCAGAAACTGGTTTCGCTTCTTCAATACACAAATCGACTGCAATAACAGAAAGTTGGGTTATATCTGCCTGAACAGCCCCGGGAGCTCTGGACAATGATGAAATGCAAAAGTCTCTATATAAGGCAATACTACAGGCCTTAATGATCGTATCAGAAGAGGCAGCCCAGACTCCATTAGTTGCTAAAAACATGATTGCCCACAACAGGCCACTTCTGAAGAACGCCATGCTTGAATCCAAGAATTATATTGCTTTTATTCAGTAGCAGGTACATATAAAAGGAAGATATTTTCCTTTTCTTTTTCGTCGGTGAAGGATTAAATGCCGATAGATTTATATATAGTAAATGGTTTTGCAAGATAAAGTTTTGCTTATTTTAATCCTGGCTGTGCTCCAAACTCCAGAGCCTCCGTTATTCCCAACTTCCCATCGCACAACCCGTTTCCAGGTAACGTTAGCTTTCTTGCATTTCTCGTGATTTGTTTTACAATTCTTTTAAACTTTTACAAGCTTGGATCCAAGTTGCTTTTCCTGCATGTCCCTGTCCTCGTGAAAGACTCGATTTTAACGCACCAAGTTGAGTGCGAGGCTTAAAATTGATGGTCTAGCTTGCCCATCAACCATTCGTTTTGGGTATGGCTTGGTCTTCATTATTGCTTTTTGCATGATAGTTAATTCTTTTATATGTAACTGAAATTTTATATAATAAATAATTTTAAAAATAATAAATTAGCAATTGCACTTTGGTGTGCAATGAGTACGTAAGACGTTTGAAGAGGTAGGGAAGCTCAATTAGAGAAAATGTTGATGCAACATAGTATTTGAAGTATATATATATATATATAAAACAAGAAAAAATAAAAATGAAACAACATTTCTTTGCATAAAATCGTATATAATTTTTTTTTTATATATTTGTAAGTGATATTGCAAATAAGATTGAAAAGGAAACAAGTATGTAGAAATTTTATTATTCAAATAAGACTAAAATACAAAAATAGAATCATTGTTTTGAGAACATTTAAATAAGAAATGATTAGATAAAAATAAAACACTTATTGAACCAGTATTCACAACTCAAGCATTCTCCAATGGCAGTAAGCTATAACAAAAATTAAAAAAATTCAAGCATGAGTTCATGAGAATGATATTTGATGAAAAATAGTTGTGTATTTTTTTTTCATGTAAAAACAAACATTATATTGTGAAATAAAAAAGTATGGATAGAACAAACGAAGGAAGGAAAGTGGAGTTTTCTAAACCTTTATTATCATATCAAGAGTTTGCATGTGATATTGCCAACAAGCGTTTCTCCTCTCATTTTTCAGTGAGCAACATATGGGCTTTGTTGCATGTGTGCTGTAATGTCCCCATTTTGGCCCTACACTCTTCAATAGGATTTAGCCTATTTCCAGAAATCCGTAGGCTAAGCTGAGGTGGAAAATTAGGGTTTCCTCTTTTAGATATTGCTCAGTTGGTGTTCAGAGGATGTTGTGCAGACTTACTATTTATAGCAGTTGCTATTTTTAGCAAGTCTATCTTTTGCCAGTATCTGTCTAGCAGTAGTTCAATCCTTTACAGGTTAGTGTTCAGTTTGGCTATCTATTGTTTTGATGTGAACTTACTATTTATAGCAGTTGGCTATTTTTAGTAAGTCTAAATTTGGCAGTAGCATCATCAGCAACTCAACTCAAGTCATCTTGTTATCCATCAGTTTCAGTATTGGCATTGGTTTTGGTTATCTCCATGGACTGAGTTTTTATACTTAGTCAAATTTCATGTTTCTCAGTTGTACCCCATGCCTAAGAGTAATAACTTCATGTTGTTTTAAAAGAGGGGCCATTAAGGGGGTCAATTGTGCATTTAATAATTTATTAAATGCTTTATTGTTGCAAAGTGAAAAGGAGGTTGAGTAATATTATATTATTTCAAAAAGTAAAATGCAAAAAGGTGGCATCCCTTTTGGAAGTTGAAGTGATTCAACTTCTTGGAATTTGAAGAGTTCTTGTTGCTTCATTTGCCAATTGAAGTTTATATATTGCTGCTGTTTGAAGAGCTGATTATGCATATTTTTGAAGAGCAAAGTTACGTTGCTAGAATGAATCCAGAATCCAGCTAAGGGAAAGCTTACCAAATTTACTCCATTCTTCGGGCCTACAAGTATGGTTCCCTAGGTGGTGGATTGAGAGTGTGCTTCATCCAGAAGTACATATTGAGCTTTATTATGGAGTTTTGGTGAGATATTTCCAGTTTTTATGTTGCTGGTTTATCATGGCTGAAAGTGATTTTTGTATACAGCTTTTAATATGAATTTTATTTGGTTATGGGTATTTGATCATTGCATTTCTATAATAGAGGCGACCATATTTGGAGGTTATCAAAATTTAATTCCAAGTTTAAGATTTTATTAAACAAAATCGCCCTTGCAAGGAGGCTGTACCTTTTTGGAGAGCATTGGGATTCGTGCATAAATTAATGGTTGAGTTTAGATGTTGTTTTATCATTGTGAATTGGGCGCCAACCTTCTCAAAAGCTTTTGCAAGCTATATTTCATCTTCTGGAGGTATTGTGAAGGAGTTGTGATTATTTTATGTGTTTTTCAGTTTGCTGATAATCATTTCTAGATTGCTGATTTTTATATCAGTTTGCTTCAGTATTCTAATTTTGGTTTTAAGCTTCATTAATTGAGAGGATATCAAGTGGAAAAATCTTCTATTTCATTGTGCTTTGTAAAGATTGTAATAACACTTGAAAATTGCAGTTGTTTATCATTGTAAGATTGTAAACAGTAGTACTGTTCTAGCCATTTAATTAGCTACAAAATCTTATGATTAATCTCTCATATATGTAACCCCTAGATGGTTTACCGCCGGTGTGGATAAAGAACATTCTAGAAGCTTATCTCTCTTATTTGTAGCTATTTCTATTCATTGTAAAGCTAGTTAGTAGTACTAACAACTATTTCATTTTATTGCTACAATTTATACTTGATTACACTCCCACAATTGAGTGGTTGAGTTTTAGAATAAGCATCTTTCTTGATTGTAAATTCCCCCCATAAAATAAGTGGTTGTGTGGAAAGTATTCCCCCCACGTTAATAAGTGGAAGAGTGGATTTAAAGGCTGGCTTGCCGCCTAATAATTGTTGTAAACTCACCCACTGAATAAGTGGAGTATTCCCACTGCTTTGTGGATGCCTGCATCAGCAGATGAATTGTACTTTCAGCTCTGTTTATGCCTAATGATCCTCTGACCATATGCTATCACCTCGCCCACATTGGGATCTTGGTGAAAATTCTTGGTTAGAGTTATCTTCTTTGTTGATTTGCATTTTTGGAGCTAACGCTAATCAGTGTTTGGTTGCTGATTTGTGTGTCTAATTTTGGGGAAAAAATTAAGGGGAATATTTCATGTGCATATCTTTGAAATCTAAACAAGGGGTTTATCCAGAGACTTGCAAGTACACTAACTCAGATTGAAATAACTATTAAGGTCTGACCCTACCGATCTATGTTGCCAATGTTGATTGTTTCCTTTTCAAGAGTAAGGCCTTGTGATTTGTGTATTGTTAAGGTCCATGCCATTTTTAGTGGGATTCGACAGTAGGCACCATGGCTCAAAGGGGTTATAAAGACACTATTTGGGTTGTTGTGATCTTAAATTGGTCCTATATAATTTTTAAATTGAACAACAACAAATAAGGAAAGTTGAGGTGGCTTTTCACCATCCTTGTATACAATTGCTTTGACTTGTCCAAGTGCACCATTTACAAGGCCAATTTCTACCCACAAATTTGAACATAATACAACCGCTTGCTTAATGCACAAGAGGATCTTAGCTTGAAGTTGTTCTTTATATAGATTTGAGAACATTGACCCCCTAAGTTGCTCTACATTTAACAAGGCAATAGGCATTGCCAAGGATAAGAATCATTGATTATGTAGAGAAACCATTTCATTTGTTGCGAATAGATGTATGAAGGATAAGAAAGTAGATTTCTCTACAAAGGTTAATGAGGAACTGGAGTGTGACATTAGAAATTTCCAAGCTTCTATTGTAGGTTCTGCATTCCATAATTTGGTGAGGAGAGAATGAGAAAAAATTAGGGCATGCTCCTCACTAATTTGATGAAGTATTTTGTTCAAAGTAATTAGTTGTGTGAACTTGCACCATAGAGTACCCCATAAGAAGTCAAAGCATGCATAGGGATGTCCTTAACTAGTGGTAGTTGGCCCAGGTCATCAAAGAGCATGATTGAGCATCCACCAAATTGGATTTGGTTATGGACAGGGAATGATTCACATAAATGTAATTCAATTCACTATAGCAACTTTGGATGATGAACCTCGTTTCATCTATAAAGATGTATCAAATGAAGTACATTTTTCTTGGAAGGTTGCAAGTTTTGGTCCTTGTAAGGGAGTCATTCTTTGATTGGTATTCGAAGGAAAGAATGGATTATCGATGTGTCTATGTTGAATACTACAAAACCTATAGGTGCAAGAAGTAGTAATGGTGATTTTCCAATTAGGGTTGACCTCATGAATGTGGATTTGATTCTTTTTATCAAATGCAACTTACAACTTCCAACAACTCCCTGAATAATTATATTTAGAGGTGGTTGCAAAGTATGGGTATATGATGTGGCACAACTCTATCAAATTTTCTTTTGTTTCTTGATAGATAAGCCATTCAAGGTATGGTGATTGGGAGCATGGTAGACTTGAAAAGTTGGACAGTTGGATTCAATGAATGTAGTAGAAAAAATTTGTTGGAGTGGACTGAAGTGAGGAGATCCCCAGTCATGGTACAATTCTATGTCACATTGACCAAACATTTCTAGTTCATTCAAGTGAAAATGAAGGCTTGGGTATAGACTTAACAAGAGTATCCATTCATCTAGGTTATTTTATTGCATCACAACTTCATTACTAGAAGGACTTCTAGGATCTGGTGCTTCTATAGGTTTTGCTTGTGTTCATAGCACATGCCAAGTATGATAATTGCATGCAAACCTCTCCCATTGTTCTATAGCATGAGTGAATGATGAAACAAAATTAGTGTGAATGCTACATAATTGCTTATATGGAAGTAATTCACTTCAACAAAATGCTTCAAAGCATTTGTCATCTTTTACAAGGATTGTTGTGAAGCATGGGGTAAATCAGACAATTGATTTTACAAAGAATTTTTCCATTAGATGTGTTTTTTAGATGCTTTGAAGGTCCATTTCTTAGTTAATTCAATAAGTGACATTGACTCTAAATTTATGGGGCATGTGATGTAAGCATTAATGTAGGTTGGGGATGTGGGCGAGACTAAGACATGGTAAAAAAAAATTGTCTTACATTTAAAGAAACAAATTTCTTTCTAATAAGGGGGGGTAGTAGTTGTGGTAGAAGTTGGCAACTATTTTGAGCACTAACATTTCGATTCACAAGGATTTCAAAAAGTATTTTTTAGAAAGCTATTAGGGTTGGATTATTGGACTCAAAATTGGCTAAAATGCAAGAAAGCATGGCACGGTATGTTTTAGATTTGTTTTCATCATTTAATACATATTTTATAATATATTTGAGCACTACTTTGATTGAGAGAATGGGCTAACAATCTACACTTGCCCTCTAGATAGAGAGGATAGGAAATTTGTGAAGATTCATCTGATCATCATTGTGAGATGGGGTGTGTTTAGGTTTTCCATCCTCATCATTTGTAAGACTTGATATATCTTGCATGCTCCAAGGTTCTTTATAATGACATACAAGAGATTTCCCTTTTCCTCTAAGGCATGTTGGAAAGGCACATTTTGTATGGAATTGAACATAATTGAGTAGTTCAATGTAGTTGATGGAAGGAACATGGTTGTCACAATCATTCTTGTGTCTGGTAAATAAGGGTCTTTAAGAATAGATTGATAAAATATATGGTTTCACAAGTCAAAGGCTTGTGGGTTCCATGCACAAACATATCTATCAATGTATTCAAGTGCATTTTGTACTAATTGTTGTAATTTGCTAATATTAGGTACTTCTTGGAGCTAAAAGGAACCATGGATATGTGTAGAGCCTCTATGTTGTCACTCATACTTGGTGAAATATTTATTCTTACAAATAATAATAGCCGACATGAAATGTAAGAATATGATATTAGCAAGGCTATACATGTACTAGTAGTCAGTTTCTCCAAGAATTTTTCCAAGACCTCTTCACAAAATGTAGTAAGTCTATGGTTCATGTATAGTGGCAAGGTATGAATTATGAATTATATTTTGTCCCTATTTTCAAATAGATTGCACCTGAACACTTCAATGATTAAATTCAGCAATTTGTTGAAACATTGGATCAAACTCAGGTTGTGGGTGAACTATAATGAGATTGAACCTATGGATTCTAGGTCGGCTTCCTATATGATTCTCAAATTATTAACTAGTAACTTACTAGGAAAAAGGATAGAAGAACTATTGCTAAATGCAAGAAACTATAAATTGAAGGTAATGCACCTAATTGATAAAGATCTGCAATTTTGATTCACAATAAACCTCAGAAAACTATCCACACAAGTCAATTTTGACAGTTTCACCACAAAAATTGATTCTAAGGAAGACTTTGAATAAATCACCTTTGAAGGAAAACAAGGTTTTCACAACAAAGAAGAATATTATTCATTTATACAAACTTAGACAAGTGTGATTTTAACTATTTGAATGTATGCAAATATAAATGAGACAAATATTTTAAAGGTTTTGATATTTAAACATAATAAAAATTCATCAAATCATTCATAAAGACAACCAAATGACAAGGCAGACTTTGATTTCATTGCAATTTGAAGGAATCTTTGCAAAAAGACACAAGTAAACTTGTAAAAACTGCTGCAATATCTATTGAACTTTGAAAACTGAGTTATAAGACAATTCGCTTTGCAGAATGCAAAGGCTAAATAACAAGAACCAAATGATAAAAAAATTCAATATATAATGAGAATGCACTTCAAAGTGCATGAACAAGAAACTGAAAGTCAATTTCAGTGAGAAAGTGATAACTCCAAGGTGAAATCCGAGCAAAAGCAAAAATCCCTAAAAATAAGGTTCAAACTCATGCAAAAATGAGTGAACTCAGTCTCGAACTTGCAGTCATAAAGCATGCAACTAATTTGCAACTCAAACTGAACTGGAAATCTCTAAACGTGAGCCAAAACATGCAAAAATCCTCCTTGCTTTAATCAATTCGCCCATGATAACTTAAAGTCCATTTCGCATGACAAATCTTCAGTTAACAATCTGATATTAACTTATCCTCGAGTTAGCTTTACTTGTATCTGCATGGATCTTCTAATTAGCTCAACTTCACATAATTTCCTTTATTTGTATTTTAAGATGATGAATTAATTAAACAATTTATAACGCATCATTTAATTAATTCATTTACATTGAATAATACAAATAATAGATAAAGAATAACGTTAAGTTGAGCCAATCAAATGTGATCTTCATCTCACAGCCTCATACACCACTTAGCATATATTTGATAAAATTATGCATCCTCCATTTAATAAATACAAGCTGACCACCATACAATATTGAAATAACACTATAATCGACCCTATCAGTAATATTGAAATAAACACTATGGCATATATTTGCACCTTCAGCTCTAAGTGTTTATGAGAAAATCCAACCACACCATCATTAGGCTCATTGACTTAAAATTCATGGCCATGGGGAATAAAAGATAAATGATTTTTCATTAAAAAAACAGTCGAAATGTAAACCATCGTACCATGCCAAAAGAGAAAATAAGGAACCCTAAAATCATTATGTTATTCTCTTGACTTTGGAGAAGCTTTGAACACGAAGAAGCTGTCGGCTACCACGGAGTAGGGTTTGAACTCGAGCTTGACAATTTCTCTATTGAATCTGATGATTTTTTGAAGATCCTGAATAGAAAATGTAAGATAAAGTTGATTTTGTTGCAAATCTGAGTATTCTCAAACATTTGAATGCATTTTTGAAGCCTTAAAGGTGCGTTTGTACATAATATTCTTTGGCATATCTCTTTGTGTTATCATATCTCTTTGTGTTAATCTCTGCATCTTGCTTGCTCTGGCCGCCATGTGAGCTGGGTTTATATATAAAACAAGGCTCAAACTCAACTTAGCCATGGCCAATCTGGTCATCTACAAGCGTAAATGGTAAGTTTCCATTGTCTCTTTGCTTCCTTCTTAAAATAAAAGCTTTTGAAAGCTTTACTTGGAATGGTAAATACTTATGAGTCTTCAGACTACATCCATGCTTTTCTTAACCTAGATACTTTGAAACAACTGTATTATAGTCGCGGCCCTTATATTTCTCCTGAACATTTCTATTTATGAGCATATATCTGAATACCCCACTGCATTTGTATCCCATATTTTGGGTATTATATAAAATTTTGAACAAAAGGCTGAAGTTTCTTCCAGCTTCTATTTTTGAAAAACCCATTCATTTTATATGGACGCCATTAGTAGATATTTCTAGATTTTGTTCTTTAAAATTGTGTACATAAACTCTTTGGCCATGCTTACTTTGTCTTCACCTGGGTATTCATAATTTATTGAAAACTCAAAGGGTTCATCTGAAACTTACATGTCTTTTAAATATTCCAGAAAATCTCATGTGACCTTTGATGGAATCTTAACCTTTCATATAAGCTCAAATTTTAGCTTCACAAAACTCTCTTTAGTTGCACATTTGAACAAATAATATTGGTGTAAAAATTGAAAACAGTGACAAACTTGTGTGATATTGATTGAAAATTTTCCTTTCCTCTCTTGGAGTAAAGCGTTATCACCGTTTTCATATTCTACAACTGCTTCTTTTATTTTTTGTTATTATGGATTGTTGGTATGAGATTACCAATCTATTCATTGACTTTACTCCATGATTGCTCCCATCTGGAAATGCTATTATTATTGTAGATACATCATTTATTTGTGAGAGCACACTTGTTGTTGCAACACTATTATTGATGCTCTTCATCATACTGTCACATTGTATTGTTGTTTTCTCAATAATTTAATTGTCGCTCCACTAATGACTGTCAATGTCATGTTTTTTCAGAAATATGCATATGTTACTTGTCACTAAAAATTAATGACTATCCTTTGAGATTTTGACAATTCAAAACATTTACTTTTACTAGTTGTATCAGCATTTTGTTCATGACTTTCCTTGACATTGTGACTCCACTGTTCCTTGTATAATGCTCTTGACATCTTTTGAGTATATTCTAAGGTATGGCAATGTGATGTTCATTTAATGATAGTTGTTGCTCATTCTCCATGATCACACTGTTAAAAATTTGTACTTTGATGCTGCTACAAATTACCTTTGTTAAGTCTTCTTGTTTGATGTCTTGCTTTTGATAAATAATGCCATTACATTAACTTGAATATACAGGCTGAAACTCCATTTTGATGTGGACTATCTCTTTTTGATTATGATGCTAAGAATTCACTACTCCCTTGCTACTTTGATCTGGCACTTGTAATATGTATGCTTGTTTGATAAATGATGATGCTTCATTGTGCATAGTAAAATTCCACTGTACTTCATATATATCTTCTATTATTGCCCTGTACCTTACTAGCATGTCGATGACTAGTAACAACTGTGACTATCATTTGCTATTAAATCCATGTCATGGATATTGTTAAATCTAAACTTTCTCTTAGCTCTATTAGTAGTAGTTGAATGCTTATATTTCCAAACTCATGACTTAATAAATTGCATGCAACAATATGATGAAGGAATTACCCTGTAGCATGATCCTTCTTCCTTACTGTGAGCATATGAAACTTTGAAAATCATACATAAGGTTGTCTTTAAAATCTATAATCTCTCTTTTATCAACAATTATTGAGAGAGTTCACTGAGTTCTTGTCTTCAAAACTGCCCTTTACCATTGAAACTAGTTGTCCTTCTAGATGACTGCTCTTTTATGATAATGCTCTATTTCTCAAAGTCTCTTTCAAACTATGTATGAATCTTGAGTTCTTAGAAAAAAAATTTAAATAATTGATACTCTGTTCTCCCTTCAATATAAAAGAACTCAATACCTTACTAAGATGCAAAAGTGAGTGCAAGGTAGAGCTGAAACAAAGATAACAAATGAAATATGGCTACTTTATGAATCTCTTCTTGGTTACAACAACTTTTCTTAATGATTGTAATTGATATCAATGACTCTCATGTGTAATTAGAGAGCGTCCTTTTGATATGTCGGGCTCTACCCTTGTGGGAGCCCGTTTTGCTCCACATATCTGATAAAAAGATCTCGAACATGATGAACCTGTTCCTGCACATTGAAACAAACATGTTAGCAAAATAAAAAGAAGCTGAAAGCTTCCATTGAGTTATGTTTTTCTTGATTGTCAGCCTTTCATCTGGTGAATGCTTGATTTAATGCAGATTACATTTTTGTTGGTAGCATAGGCATAAGGCAGAATGTAATTCATCATTTCTTAGAGTATAACTCTAATGCCATTCCTTTATAATTTTGCAGGTTCATCGAATGAGGAAAATGAGGTTGCAGTAGCTTGGAGATGCGATGACTGAAGACATCAACGAAAGTGATTTATCATTACATGCAATGATGAATTACTCCTCTTCTTTGTGCTTACGTTATTTTCAGCAGTGTAGTTTATCTTTGAATTTTGTATTCATCATTTGATTGTCATAATCAAATTCAGTTACTCTCGCGGCTTGTGTGAGATTCAATGTTTTTTTACAAAATGAATAAAAAGCTTGCATTATTATGCAAATTTTCAATTTTTTGTTTCAAATACTTGCACAATAAAACTGTAATTCAAATGTAAATTAATCTCTATGATGATCAATGAATACTTTAATAGCAAAAAATGAAAATTTGTGTACCTATAATTCATGAATTTGATTCAGCTCTACCTGTTTGAGCTCGTAGTGAAAAATAGGTAACAATACCCTCCACCTAGAAGCTACTTTTGGATTTGTAGGAGTGATTGATGGAATTATTATATGCAAGTCTGGCCATTTCATATCTATTGCACTTAGTGTAAAGAATAGCGTTGGGAAATCAATTTGAATTACCATATCTAAAAGTTTCGCTATGACATTTCCAAAATGGGTGTGTTGGACCATGAATCGATGAGCCAAAGCACATGAGTTACACAAGCTTGTCATTGATAAAGTCCTTTAATCATTGGTGAAGATCAAAAATTGTTGTTTGTAGACAAGTATCCATTTGTTTAAGGATAAATATAGATGTCATGGATTAGATGTGATGGTGCATAAGAATATTCAGTATGAAGTACCTAAAACATGGGTGCTAGTCAAACCTATTGTCATGGTACTTAGAGGATGGAGATCATAATCATGTAGCTTAAGTTCTTTCATACATTGTTGTTTGAATGTGGCTACACCTTTCAGTTTGAAACAAAATGGGGAATTGTTGGAAATATGAATGAACAATTTAACCCAAAAGAAGTTGTAGCCTTCAAAGGATCAAACCATGAAAGACACCATCCACAAGAAGATAGATGATTGATCAAATGATCTATTCATTTGATATCTATAATTTCTAGAATGTCTGAGATACATGAGATATCATGAGATATCATGAGATGATTTATAAATGTACAATCACCTTGTTTATATAGACAAGGTGAGAGGAGGCATGATAACCACCTTGGATGCACACAATAAATACCTAATGCATAATTTTAAATGCATAAGTGAAATATTAAATTCCTAGATAACTATAAGCTAATTAATGGGTAAGTTCAAAAAGATGGGGGATCAAAAACGGGTCTTAGGTGGCCACTTTTTTTTGAAATCAGGAAATACTGACATTAGATGTGAAATTGAGGATAGTTACACTCAAAATATTTAGATGCAATTGAAACAAGGATCGTAGTTCTCCGAGTCTACTTTCTAAACTACCAATTTTTTTTTAAATGGTAGAGATTAAGGGGTTCAAAAGAGGGAGCCATGGAAGTTGGTGCAATTTTTGTCAAAAAAACATAACATAGCAACTTTTGTGCCTCCCTCAAAAGGTTAACTTTTTTTGGTATTTTAAAAATTGCTTCAGTGAGAAATTAGCTAACAACATGTAGTTTATTCCTAATTTTTTTGATAATTTTTTAATGAATATTTGATTTTTTTACTAATTTTCAAAGTGGACACGTCCTGAAAAATAGAATTTTGGCCATGCTACCCCTATAAATTTTGAAAACTAATTGAAAATCATTTTTTTTAATATGTGTAGAATGGAGTGTAGTTTTTAACAATGTAATTTATTTGAAATTTTAATGAATGGTTAATTTATAACAAAAAAATACCAAATAGTGGGTTTTGCCAAAAAATAGACACACAAACAAAAGAAATTAAAGACAGAAGGCTTAACATTGTAAAAATGTGAAAAAAAACATTTTTAAATAACTAAGAGAGAGCCTAACAGTACCAATGTGTTCAATTTTTTTGACCTTCAAACACGTGCAATCTTGATGGCTAGCATGAATGTGATTTTGTGAAATATTGTAGAATATGCAAAAACATGTCTTTGGACATTGGGAAGACACTCCAAGCCTTTGGGTTGGTAATCCAAAGCAAATACCAAGCCTAAGGCTTGGGGATTCCCAAAGAAAGAAATAACATAAGTGTGTTATAATGTGCTCACGTTATAACATGTTGCTTGCGTTATAAAGCGCTCACATTATAATGTGCTCCTTGCGTTATAATGTGCTTGCATTATAACATGCTCCTTGCGTTATAACATGCTTTTGTTATATGCACTCCTCATGTTATAACGTGCTTGTGTTATAATGTGCTCCTCATGTTATAATGTGCTTGCATTATAATGCACTCCTCACATTATAATATGCTCTTGTTATAATGTTCTCCTCGTGTTATAACATGCTTGTGTTATAACACACTCCTTGTGCTATAACATGCTTGTGTTATAATGCGCTCCTCATGTTATAAGGTGCTCACGTTGTAACGTGCTCACATTATAATGTGCTCCTCACATTATAATGTCCTCGTATTATAACATCCTCACATTATAACATGCTCCTCGCATTATAATGCGCTCATGTTATTTCATGGTTTTGACATTTTTTTGTGTTTGTGCTCAAGAGTTACCTAAGCAAGACATAAAGCGAGCATGGTATAATGTGCTCGTGTTATGTCTTGCTTTGTGTTAAATTATGCTAGTCTATTAAATGTATGTATATATATTTGTATGTATGTATGCATATACGTACTTTGTAATAATATGTATTTATGTAAAGATTGTATGTACATAATTATGTCTTTCTTATATGTATGTATGCATGTATTTACAAGGAGAGGAGATTTTAAAAGATCTCAAATCGGATCAGGCGAAATCAAAATAAATCGCGTCGGGCGGGATCGTCAAAGTTCGGTAATCAGATCGAACTCGGATCCCGAGATCTCAATCAGGAATCGTCGGATCGCTTTGCGCGTCAGGGCGATTTCAAATCAGAGGATCAATCACGGACTCCTCAATCAAAATCAGGCGGATCAGAGATCCGATCGGATCTCAATCATCATCAATCGCTTTGGATCGTCAAAATCGGACAAAATCAGCGAAATCGGCATCGCTCGTCAAAAAATCATCATCATCATCAAATAAATAAATCATCAAAATCGCGGAAATCATAAGATCAGCGTCAAAATCATCGCGTCAGTTCAAATTCAGAGATTAAAATATCCGGTCGAAAATCAGGTCAAAGATCAGATCGCTCTCGGATCGTCGAGAGATCCGGGATTCAGGATCCGCTCGGCGAAAGGAATCAAAAAATAAAGGAAGAGGAAGAAAGAAAGAAGGGAAAGATCAAATAATCTTTATTTGATGAGAGGATTGGATCGGGACATGGATCCGGGTCAGATCCCGCGTACATGCAAAATTTTCACATTCTACCACCTTTGTATGAACTTTATGCCACCTTTTTATGGTTTTCCAACTTAGGAAGGAAAAAATAATAGATATTTCACATTGAATTTGATATATATGAATTCAAGTTTTACTTTTTGTAGTGTTGCAATGTTAACTGTGATTGAACTATAGGAATTTAACATTATACAATGGTTATTTGCATTGTTGTTAGTAATTCTATTTGAGTGATATACAATTGAATGTTAAAAGGAAGCAAGCTTGTGAAAAACTCAAATTGTTGAGGAGTTTGATTCAAGAAAAACAAAGACTACATAATTAGGTAGTTCCTCCATTTGAATCTCTATTTTTTAGGTATGTCAAGTTTTTAGACATTTTCTTTACATTTTCCTTAATTATATTATGTTTCTTTATCGTCCCTTATCATACATGCTTAATTAAATGCTTTGATTTTGTTACTATGCATATTACATGTTCATCAAATTGTTTGTTTCTCATTATAACCTTAGCCCCTCTTGGCACATTTTAAACTACACAATTATTTACACTTTCCAATTACATTTTAAACCACGTCTCTTTTGTTAAATAATTTACCTTGTATATGCTTCCACATTTTGTATACACATTTATGAGAGTAGTTATAAATATGTAATATAATACATCATTTCTCATTCCTTTTTTATAGATGTGCATACCACTTTCCAAAGCTTCCATTTTGGTATAAGCATGGGGGATGTTGGAAAATGTTTTAGAATTTGGTTTTACACCTAGAAATTGCATTTGCTTGAAATTTTCTAAAGCCTTTTCAAGAAAAATCAATTTTCTGCATATCCTACAATTATTGTAGTCCATGAGGACATATCTCATTGAGGCACTTTTTCAAATAGTTCATGTGTCTTGTCTATATAGGTCTACCAAAGCATTTTATCAAACATGTTAGACAAGAAAATGAGATGTTTGAAAAAATTCCTCAAATAAATGTGGTCTCATGGTGATGGAATGGCATTTCATCACAATGAGACCACATTTATTTGAGGCATTTTTTCAAATTCCTCACTACCTTCTCTATGCTACCAAATTTTCCATACATGTCTACCAAAGTATTTTATCAAACATGTTAGACAATGCAATGATTTTTTGGAAAAAAATGCCTCAAAGAAATGTGGTCTCATGTGATGGAAATCACCATGAGACCACATTTTTTCAAAAAGCTCATTCCCTTGTCTATGCTACCAAGTTTTCCATACATTTTCCATTTTTTGAATATCTTGCAATCATTGTAGTTCACAAGAACATATCTCTTGAGGCATTTTCTCAAATAGTTCATGTGCCTTGTCTATGCATCCACATTCCACAGGTGTCTACTATGGAAATTGCAACCATAACACTCATGAAAATCCCCCCTTTTATGTTTTGATAGATGTCATACCCCATAGAAAGGTCCCCATTACAAGGTAGTGAGCTATTTGAAAAAATGCGTCATATAAATGGGGTCTCACGGTGATGTACATCATCATGAGACCCCATTTCTAAGAGGCATTTTTTCAAATAGCTCACTACCTTGTCTATGCTACTACATTTTTCTTACATGTCTACCAAAACATTTTGTCAAATAATTCGCATGCCTTGTCCGTGCTTCCACATTTCTCATACATTTCTACCAAGGGTGTTGCAATTATAACATTTGACAAAAATCCCCCTTTATTTTAATGTTTTGATTGATGCCCATACCTTGTTCCAAAGTTAGGATAATTTGGGTTTATAGTCAAGCCAATTGTATTTTCTTGAAAGTTTGTAATATCTTTTAAAAAATTCATTTTGTGCCTATCTTGCAATCGCGACATTCCATGAGACCACTTTTCTTTAAGGAATTCCATCAAAAAGTTCATGTGAGCTTTATCTATGATACCACATTTTGTAAGGTAGAATTATTTCAAAAGAATTAGCTTTCCATTTTCCTTGTGTTCTTATTACACTTGTTTATTAATCATAGTTGAGTGGAATTTACTCTTTTACATGATGATTGTAAGTATTTTGTATGAAGGATTGAATGACATATATTTCATTCATTTGTATGGATTAATTTTTTAGGAACTAATATTTGTCTCTTTATCATGCTATAGATAAAATAATTTATCATGTCGAGGAAACAATCAAGGATTAAATCAACACAGGAAGAGATAGAAGCTAAGAATGGAAAGAAAGTAGCATATATTAGGAAACATTATGAGAAGAAGAAATTGAAAATGATTGTTGAAGATATGCCAATTGAAGAGGAACCTCAACCATCAACATGAGATATGGAATTTGTGGCACAAAGGGAACGAATGCAACACCTTTTTGCTATGAAAAATTTGAATACGATAGTTGGATACACACCCTCTATTGTAAGTGAAGATGGAGGGACACAATCTACCACATCTCAAGTTGAGAGTACATCATCACTCACATGTGATAAAGGAGATACACCATCATTCCCATCTCAATCTCAAGGTACATCATATATTCCATCCTCGATCAAAGGTATGCCATCTGGCCCATCTCATTTAAATATTGATGAAATTCCTAATGTTGAGATGAATTTACCTTTGAGAACACCACCTAGAATTTTACATAGAAATCCAAAGTATTTGATTAATATTGATGAGAATATTTTGTAGCCAATGGAAGGTAAGATTCCAAAATGCACTTATAGAAGATATGCTCATAATATTTGGAGAGTGTTCTTTGAAAACTTAAATGATACCACAAGATGTCAACAATTTTTTGAAAGGATGTGAAGTATAAAGTATAGGTCCATCATTAAGATTCTTGGGTTGAGAACATCGTATGCTTCAAGTGAAAAAACTAGTGTGAAGAATATAATGGATGCATATGAGAGTGTGGGGAAGACCTCATGATCAAAAGATAGTAATGTCACATGATGTGTAATTACATCGACAATAGTAAGTAATCAAAAAAGGAAAGATCGTCTCATTAGAAAGACAAGTCAAGAATTGAGAATTAATAGAAATTTTTTATCAAGAGTCATTCAAAGGTGCCAAAGAATTGAGGACACCGATTCCAGTGAATTATGGGAAATCTCAGGGAGGCTACCATGAAAAGATAAACCAATTATTGAAGCATTGAGATCACTAATTGAATAATTTTTGAAGAATAGCACAAGGGTATCTCTAAATCAAAGGGATGTGGTAAGAAGGAGAATCGGTAGTTGAAATCATGAGCCACATCCAAAGCATTTTTTGGATACGACTCAAACATAGTTTTTTCATAAATTTCTAGAGGAGTATCCTCAAATTAAAATTTTTAAAAGATATTTTGAAATGCTAAAACCTTTTTTTATGTCAAGGTAAATCACACATGCACTACTTGTTGTTGTAAATTACATATTGGATTTTCTAACCATTTTGATGTTTATCGTTCTATATGTTTAGATTTACATACTAACAATATTTTGCAAGATTGTGGCATACATCCCCACCTATTGGGAAAATGTGTCTCAACCTTGCAATTATATAAAGTATATATATATATATATATCCTAGTTACAACGATAGGTGTAATATACAATGTGAGCATGGGGTGGCATTGAGAAGTGAAATGTGAGCGTGTTAAATTTTTTAGGAAAACTCTTAAAATGGCCAACATACATTAAATAAATGATATATTGTAAATCTAGAACATTAATTATTAGGTTTTAGATCTAATCATGGATATTTTGTTGGCATGTCTTTCCCTAGAATGTAACCCTATTTTATGAGGGAATTGTACTACAACTGCAGTAGATGGTGATGTTTTCTGAGAGTCTAATAGTGGTCGTGTTGTCTCTTGATGTCTGGTGGTTATACTCTTGTGAGAAGCTTGCTTTGCAAAAATATATTATAATCTTTGTGATTTTTGAATAATATATTGGGCAGCTTTTGGAGTGTGGGGTTTTTCTCTTGAAAGGGTTTTCTCATGTAAATCACTATCATGGTATGAATGATATTTATGTTTATTCTTTTCTTTTTTTTGTAATTATTAAATATTTGTAATTTTTTTGTTATTCTCCTCTCAAAATTAGTGTAGGAAGTTGTTTCTCTACCTTAGCTTCTTTACAAGTGGTATTAGAGCTTTATCACCTTTGGTTTCAGTTGTGGGTTGTTGGGTTTTTTTGAACTAATCCATATTTGTGTGGGAGGGTGTGTAGAAGACACTTTGAGATCTTGTTGCAATAATTTTGAGATGACAAGTTCATCAAGGAGAATATAGGTGGAGAAATTTTCTAGAAATAATTTTGAGATGTGGAAGCTAAAGATGGAGGATATGTTGATAGATCAAGATCTATGGATGTTGATGAGAATGTTTCAATGCCTATAGATCCTACTCAGGCTGCTCGATATAATGTTATGGACTGTAAAGCCAAGGGTCTAATCAAGTTGTGCTTGGTAGACTCTATTTTAATCAATTTCCATGAAGAGACCTGTGACAAAAATTATGGAAGAAGCTTGGTGAGATGTATCTGGACCTGCAATATACATTTCTAAGAAGCTCTCAAAAAACCTGTCAAATCTAGCCTTTGATTTTCTTTTGAACACGATGAAAAAGTTACATGACAACAATGGAACATTTAGAGCAACATTTACAACTTATACTCCAATTTCTAGAAACAAATCCACAACATGCCATATCTCATTTGAACATCAATGACAACATTTTGACATTAATGCCAGAACACTCTTCATACAAGATCAATGCTTGATCCCCTTTTGATATCAATGATAACAATATGTTAACAATCTCCCCCTTTGTCATTGATGGAAAAATTGAAATGCTCATACCAGTTAGAGCTCTATACCAATTGGACTATTTAAGCAATTCACTCACTCTTCTCACATTTCTCCCCATGCTCCTATTTTGATCATTTTTCTCATATTTCTCCCCTTTAACATTAATGGCAAAGGGAAGACTCTCCCTGAAGATATACTCCCCCTCTGATGGAATCCAATACCATTATGCAACCATCAAGTCATTAGAAATTTGTAAAACCATTTGTACCCAACTTGATCGATCCTTCCATTTCCAAGGATGAATGAAGTATAAATGAGGCTCCCCTAGACTCATTCCCTATCACTAGTGACAAGTGATATGATGCGGATGAAATGACTCCCAACTTCTACCTCAAATGTTCAAATTGTTCCTTGGGAAGATGCTTGGTGAAGATGTTAGCTACCTTTCCTTTGGTTGGAACATACTCCATGTTGACCTCCTTATCTACAACCTTCTCTCTAATAAAATGATATTTGATAGATATGTGCTTTGTTCTATAATACATCATTGGATTCTCTAAGATTTTATGGTACTCAAATTATCATAAAGAATTGAGTAGGTTTCTTGTACTCTACCTTGATGTCCTTAAGTGTTTGCTTCATCCATAGGACTTGAGTACAACAAGCTACTGCTCTTACATACTCTGCTTTTGTAGTGGATAGAGTGAAAGATTTTTGCTTCTTGCTTATCTAGGAAACTAACTTGTTTCCCAAGAAGAATGCTCCACCACTAGTTCTTTTCCTATCATCTACACTTCCTACCTAATCATTGTTAAGGAAAAATCCTTTCTCTTGGGGTACCATAGCCCATAGTGAACAATACTCTTGATGAATCTGAAAATTCTTTTCACTATGTTGAAATGAGATTCTTTTGGTGTAGTCTGAAACCTTTCCACTAAATATAGTTATGTGCAAGATCATGATGGGCCAAAAAGTGGTAATATGATGGGTATGTAGTTGATGACTATTTTTTTACCCAAAATTGATGAAACAAAAAGGGTTTTTAAAGGAGATTCTCAGCTTTTCACTAATATAAATTATGCATTAATTTGAATTTAATAAGTAATTGTTATTCATTTTCTATTCAAATTATGACTAAAGTCTTAATTGATAGTTTGATTGAAAAAAATCTATAGCTTTCAAACGGTATCACATTTTTTGAATCCAAAACATGCATCACATTCTATGCTTCGCATACTAGCAGGTTAAAAAATTGAATTTCATGAAGTTTTGACCAAGTTAAGATTAATTAGAACATGTCTGAGTTTTATATTTTTTAAAATGTTGTAATAAAAAATTCATAATTAATTATTTACTTGGAAAAAACTACAAAAAATATGCATCACATCGAGGTATAGGTCTCTACTTATATATCTAAAATATTATAAAAAATTATTATCATTTTTATTGTGGTTAGGGTGGTCGGAGACAAAACCTATTTTATATTTTTTTCCTAGAGATTGATACCCTTTGCATTGAAATTTCAAATTTTCTGTAAATATATTTTTTATTTTTTTAAACAAACCTAGTAGTTTAGAAACTACATTAAATTTGCTATAGATTCTATTCTTACATATTTTTGAAATAATATAGACAGCTTATTCAAATTTTTACGTCAAGTTGCTTAACTCTGATTTTTCTAAAAATTTTGCCACTTAAGGGCCTGTTTTTTCCATGATGATCCTGCACATACCCATATATTGCTTGCATAATATTTGGCCTTGATGAAATTAAATACAACAAGATTCCAATAATTCACGTATACATTATCTAATTTTCCTCTGGTGACTCATCTAATTTACTCAATTTATAGCCAGTTATCATGGGGGTACTAGCTAGTCTACTATCTTCCATGCCAAACTTCTTAAGCATTTCCTTAGCATACTTAGTTTGAGATATGAATACCCCATTATTAGTTTGTACAATTTGTAGGAAAATGAAAAATGACAACTCCCTAACATTGGCATCTCAAACTCATCTTGCATATGTGTAGCAAATATTTTACACATTATATCGTTGTTACCTCAAAAAATGATGTCATCTACATAAACAACAACAATAATCATGTGCTCACCTTCTGATTTGAAGTACAAGTTACTGTTCGTAGATCCCTTTTTGAAACCTTATTGTTGTAGGTACTGGTCTAACCTGAAATACCATGCCCTTGGTGCTTTCTTTAGACCATGATACAAAACATTTCTCAATCTGCATACATAATCATCATCCTCTGATAGCTGAAAACCTTCTAGTTGTTCTATGTAGACTTCCTATTCTAGCTTTCCATTCAGGAATGTAGATTTGACATCCATCTGATATACTTTGAATCCCTTGTAAACTAAAAATGCAAGAAACATTTTGATTGCTTCTAACCTTGCGTACTGGTGCAATTTTTTCTTAAAAATCAATTCCATCAACTTGTGCATACCCCTTGCACACTAATCTTTCCTTGTTTCTTATTACAACTCCATATTCATTCAATTCATTTCTAAACACACATGTTTTGTGCCAATGACATTTTTCCTTGGGGGTCTAGGAACCAATTCCCATGGCATTTATCAAACTCTCATCCTTACTAGCTTCAAATAAGCTTTTTGTCTCAATTTGTGATAGGAGAGAAAAATTCACTTGATCCTTATTCTTTGCAAGTTTTCTCCTAGTAAAAAAATCCTTCATTTTTGTCACCAATTATTTGATCTTCTAGATGATCCTTTTGCACATACTTTGCAAGTGCTCTTTCAATCTCTGGTTCACATACTTCTTCCTCATTTTCTTCATAAAAAATAACCTTTTCTTCATCTTCTGATTCAATCTCAAGGTCAGTTTTGCTAGGTTTAACTTGATTTATGTCCTCATAAATTTTAACATTGTTGCTTTCCACCATCTTGTGTAGCCTCTTATTATAACACTTGTTAACCTTGCTTTGAGTGGAATATCCTAAAAATATTCCTTCATCACATCTTGAATCAAAGCTCCCAAAAATTTTATCTTCTTTCTTTATGTAGCATTTGCTACCAAAAACCTTGAAATACTTGACACATGTGGGTCTACCATACCATAGCTCATATGGAGTCTTGCCACTATTTTCTCTTAGTTCAAGAGATCTATTTTGGATGTATAATATAGTGTGAACTGCTTCCTTCCAAAACATTTTTGTTAACTCGACCTCACTCAACATTTCTCTTGCTATATCTTTAACTATTTTGTTTCCTCTCTCTACCACTCCATTTTGTTGTGGAGTTCTTGGTGTAGAATATTGCCTCTTGATTCCATAGTCTTCACAGTATCTATTGAATTCATGTGATGTGAATTCTCCTCCTGTATCTAATCTTAAGCACTTGATTCTCCTACTGGTTTATTTCTCAACCAGCTTCTTGAATATTTTCAAATTTTCAAATGCATCGGCCTTATCCTTTAGAAAGGTTACCCATGCCATTCTAGTATAATCATCAGTGAGCAACATAAAATACCTCTCACCTTGTAGCGCACTTGTCCTTGCGAGACCACATAGATCTGTATGAACTATTTGCAATGGTTTTGTGGTTGAATAATCCTTTGTTAGAAACTTGACCATTGTTTGCTTTCCTTGTTGGCATCCATTGTAGGTAGTGTTTACAGGCTTGGTTATTTTTGGAAGATTTCTTACTAGCCATCTTGAGCTTATTTTGACCAGATTGTCAAAATTGATATGCCCTAGTCTTCTATGCCATATCCAACACTCATCTGTTTAACTTATCAAACAATTTTGACCTTTCACTTCACAAAGGTTGTAGAGATTGCTATTAGTTCTTACACCTTGTGTGATTGTATTTCCATTCTTTCTTATCTTGTAGCCTTCAGAATTAAATGTAACTTTGTAACCATTGTCACACATCTGACTAACACTTAGAATATTATGCTTTAACCCTTGAAAATAAAGGACACCTTTTTTCTTGTTCTCTCCATCTAGGCTCAAGATTCCTATACCACAAATCTTGAAAGTAGTATTATCTACTAGGCTTACTGAGCCTTCTTTAAACTTATTGAGCTCAATAAACTTTCTCTTATCTCTAGTCATATGTTTGGAGCAGCCACTATCAATTACCCACAAATTTTGTTTCATTGCATGTAGTGCATTTTGGAAAATCATAGATTTGGTGGAACTCTGCTCTTTTTCTTGCCACACCTTTTTAGGTTTATTTTCAATATTCTCTCCCCCTTCCTTAGTAACCTTAGATTTATTTTCCATTTTGAGGGTTGTGTTCTTCTTCTTCTCGTACTAAACAATTGGTCTTATAAACTTTGTTCTACAGTTTCTAGCTAAATGACCAAAATTGTTGCAATTATAATAGATTACATTCATATCAACTAAGGGAGCAAATTGATTTTTTATTACATAATTTGTAGTCCCCTTAGGAATAAATCTACATTCTCTAGCCCTATGACCAAACTGATTACATGCATAACAATATCCATGAAATTATGAAGAATACCTGGTCATGGCATTTCCTTGTGTCGACTGAGGTGGTCTTCTTTTTCTTGGCCTCCTTGGATCACGTACCTTTGTAAACCCATAAAAATCGATCCTTGTCATGTTTTACTTCTCCCTTTGTTGATCATGTAATGATTGGTTATTCTTCTTTTCTACAATTGGATTATTTACTTCATCTAATTTCTTCAACTAAGCAAACTTCTCTTTTCCATCAATAGCTTCCTTACATGATTTATCACCATTTGAAATTGACTTTTCTTATGCCCTAAATATTTCATAGAGCTTTGTAGATTCATTAACAAAGGAACTCTTTCCTTTCTCCAGCCCTAAACCATATTTCTCTTTGTTAGAAGGCTTTTGAGTACTCAATAGCTCATCCAAAATGTTTGATCCACCTTTTAGCTTCAGTCTTTTTTGACTTGCTCTCTATCTTTCTCCAAATCCTTTCTTAAGGAAACTACTTCTACTTCAAGCTTCATGCATCTGTCTATCTCAGATCCTACTTTAGATTTCATCACCTCTTCCATTCTTTTGGCTTCTTCTACCTGAATTTTTAGATTTACTACCATTTGATTTGATTCCTCAAGCTCTTTAGACAACTTCCTATTCTCCTTTTTTAGTTCTTCTGCTTCATCTCTCAGAACATCAAGATCTTATAAGGAAAAAATAAGTTCTCCCTCCATATCTATTTCAGCTTCTTCTTCACCAAGATGCTTGCCCATATCATGCTTCTGCTTCACCAAGTCTTGAGCCATGAGAATACATTCTTCCTTTTCTTCTTCTATCACAAGAGAATGGTCAAAATCATCATTCAAACTACCATTAGCATCAGATGAGTCACTTCCTTCTTAAATGTACAAGATTTTATTCTTCTTTCCAAAACTCTTCCTTTCAGGATAATAGGGTTTCTTTATCTTATGGTATTCTTCTTATTCAAGATTATCCTTCTTTTAGGGGCATTTAGAACCAAAATGTCCTACTTTACCACAATCAAAGCATTTGAAAGGTAACTTACCTTTGTACTTGTCAAAACCTCTATTTAGTCTTTTGATGAAGTTTGCTTATTCCTCATTAGTCTCTCCTTGTTCAGATGTGGTGGTTTCAACTTTATATTTCTTAGGTGCTTCATCCTTTTCTTTTTTAACAAACTTGAAGGTAGCTTCTTTTTTGGATGTCTCTACATCTCCCATCCTCATATCATAGGATGTGAATATACCATGCAGCTCATTAAGAGTGAGTTTTTCTATTTCTCTTCCTTCCTCTATTGCTGAGATCTTAGAGTCATACTGGTATGCCATAGACCTAAGAACCTTTAGTACAAAAACCTCTTCCTTCTTCTCTATATCCTCTAACAAAGTTCACTATATCATTGACTCTCAGAAGATAGTATGCAATATTCTCTTCTTCTATCATCTTTAGACCTTCAAATCTGACCCTCAGTAATTGAATCTTGGTCAATTTTACCTTGTCATCTCCTTCATAACTCTTCTTCAATGTATCCCAAACATCTTGTGCATTTTTACAATACATAACCTTGCTATCCACGAATCTAGACAAGGTGATTGTAATAGAAAACTATGCCTTTTAATTGTTCTCATAATATCTTTTCCCTAAAGCATCAATAGGAGGTGTGGCCAATGGTATATATCTATTTACAATAGACATCCACACATCAAATCCTAATGATCCCAAGTATCTCTTCATCAACAAACTCCAAAAAGTATAATTTGTTCCATCAAACTGGGGAGGCTTGTTTGTGGAGGAAATTTTTTGACTGGCCATAGTGTTCACAAATCCAAGAATCTACCTGAGCTGGTTAAGATTCTCCAAAGGAACTTAGGGCTCTGATACCAATTTTTGGAACACAACTATCTATTGAGAGGGGGGTGAATCAGTAGATATTAAAATTTTAACCGTTTAACTTAGAGATCAGACTGTCTACTTAAATAATTAGTTTGTAGATTGAGATATGAAATACATAAATGTAGAAAAACACACAATCTAACAACACATAACAAAAAATATACATGGAAAAACCAAGATGGGAAAAACCACAGTGAGAAAATGTTTCTAGGAGCTATTTTCCTAATCTAGTCTCATAAAGAAATCCTTCTATTACAACCTTTAAGGGAATCAACTCTAAGGAGACACCAATCCCATAAACTTAGCACCAACTCAGTTATCTGAAGGCACCAACCTATCATATTTACAACATAAAAGATGATTACAATTTGTTCCTAAGTAACTCAAATCAATGTTACAACTTACTATGCACCTACTTAACTATTTATTACTACTACAACAACTCTCTTCTTTACTTTGTACCCCACTAGTTTGACCCTATTCTTCTCCTTCTTTAAAGTTAATTCTCAATCCACCTCAATGCACCACCATATCATTCTTGTAGCTCTCTCTCTCTCTCTTTAGCGTGTTCTCTGTCCATCTCTATAGCTCAGGATCACTTTTACACTATACACTCTTTTTCTCTCTTCACTCAATTACCCTACTTTTATAATATCCTCATGTGTATTGTGTAGAGATAACTGATGATGATTACCTCATGATTCTCTACCACCTCTAGATATTTTTTTAGGGTTTAGAGTATCTTCTCCATTATCATGCAGTTGTATTGAGCTACACAACTTTAAATTTTGGTGCAAAGAATTTTCTTTCGTTCTCTCTTTGTCAAATCCTAGGATCATATATGAAATTAATGTATCCTTTTGATCATTAAATTTGATCTCGATCCTTGCTTCTATAGTCATCTACATTGCTGCTCTATGCATCAAATATCATTACAACTGTCGTTGATGTAGGTAGAACATTTAATTTTCACCTTTGTATTGGTTTACAAGAAAAACCCTATTTGCACACACTTAGTCGTTATTGATCTTCACTTTTAAATTTGCACCATTGATCTCCTACCTTCATGCCACAATCCAATGTTCATTGTTCATCATTACATCTTTAAAATGTGACCATTTGATAAACATTCTTTAAACCTCCTCCATTGATCTTATCTTTCATAATCATCATGCATCATAGTATTACTTTTGACTTTTACCTTCATTTCTATGATGTGAATATGTTCAATGATCACTGTCTGATCACACACCTTTTTATCCTACACAATATATTTATTTCCCTTACGAAACAAAGCCATCATGTATCACTAATTTATTTTGAGCACCATCATTCATTTTCGTGATTTACCAAGACACAATGATCACCGTTGGATCAACCACTAGTCAATTTGCGTCGTCCTCCACTATCTCACTATCACTGACAACGGGCCCACAAAATCTTTGCGAGCTAGTGGGCTTATGCCATGTGTCTTCCTCTAACGTTATAATCCACTACCATTCAACACTCATTGCTCATCACTGAAATATTTGTGTCTCAATGATGTGTATGTGTGATGCAATAACTTTCTAACACTTTTTCCTATTGGTGTCACTTTCTACCAACATCGCCTATCGCACAAACCTCCAAATGCTTAAATTCACAAAAGGTGTGAAGTGATCTAGGGGGATATGACTCCACATGTCACTAGACCCACCACGGCTCTATCTTCCATCATCATTCTTCATCCAATCAAAGTCAGTTTGATAAAAATCATTCCCCACTTCCCCGCGAGGCTTAACTTGGACCCACAACAAACACAATGGGTTGGGGGGGCATCGTTGGATCAACATGATCATGACCATTGATTCACCTCCATCGCTCATCATTGAACTTCAATCCAACTTCTAAGTGCTTTCCATAATGCACAAGATCTTAGGAATAGTTGTTGGATCATCTAGCTTTGAACATAGATTGTCATATCTCTAAAAGAACATGCTGGTGACATCAATCAGATGACTAGTTAATGGAATTGGTCACCAAATTAACTTAAAGGCATAATTTTGTGACTTAAGTGACCTGCAACCTTCAACAAGCATTCAATAGAAAAATAGAAATACTGTTAAGGCACCATGACTGCAAACACTTAGGGTTTGACTGCAAAACCCTAATTTAGACTGAGAGCACAAATATATCAATTCAAGTACAACCTTCACCCTCTAAACCTGTAATATACATTTTTGAGAAGCTCTCAAAAAACCCATGTCAAATCTAGCATTTTATTTTTCTTTTGAACACCATGACAATGTTGCATGACAACAATGCAACATTTTGAGAAACTTTTGCAACTTACACTCCAACTTCAAGAACTGGATCCACAACATGCCATATCTCATTTGAACATCAATGACAACATTTTTACATTAATTCCAACACACTTTTCATACAGTATTAGTACCTGATCCCCTTTTGACATCAATGACAACAATATGCTTACACAAACCATTGTAGAGCTAGCCTCAAAAGAATTTGTGGAAATAATATCATAAAATAATTAGACTCATAAGCAATGTCCATACATGCCATGTTAAATTATCATATATGTTCCATTGGATCACCTTTGACTTTGTATTTATTAAACTTTGGAGTGATAAAATGTGAGGGGAGAGGTGGCATGTATAGACTTTTTTTGAAAGGGTAAGGGCACAATTCCTCCATAAAATATGTTTTCTTAGTTGTCCCCAATTGTATGTTTGTCCTTTTTTGTTGTATTGTTTGCATATGTTGCATCAAGGTGTCCATGGGGGATGGTATCATGTTGAGTTGAATTTTCATAATGGGATCAACATTAGTGTTATGAGTGTTGTATGATAAGTTTGGCACCAATGTGTGATTTGTGTTAACATTTTTTGCAGAGGACTTGGATTACCTTGTTGATAAAGTGGAGTAAACATGGTATTGGTATTAGTTGATTTTTTGGTATGAAATTGGTGTTTAGTGTGACGTGTTGTTGCGATGGAAGAGGGTTGTTATTCAAATTTGTTCCAAAGGACATGTTGGTATTAGGTGTAGCATTAATCATTTGTCTTGGTACTCTAGATGTGACAATATGAATTATTCTTATTTTATTTGGAGTATTTTGACTTGCATTAATTAAGGGTGTATTGTTTTGTGTGCCAAAGGGATTTGCAAATGTCACACCCATAGGATTTAAAGATGAGATACCAAATGTGAATTTTGATCCTTGGGACATGGTATGTGTTCTCTTACCTTCAAATATTGGTGGATTGGGAATGCGTATAGTCATTGGAATGTGTGTGGTGGCCCAAGGGGTAAACTAGTGAACATTTGTTATGAAATAGGCTTACCTTATGTGAATGTGTTTTGTATTAGGACCTCGAGTTTGTGATTGTGTTACTCCCTCTGCAATTCTAGAAGTGTCAGAGTCAAAGGGGAGTTTGGAACCTTTCTTAAATCAAGTACGAGAAAGAAATTATTAGGGTTTGCACTAACAAGCTTATCCACAATTCATATTATTCTTGGATCTTGAGCAACATGTTCAATTTCTTTAAGGGTCAAATGTTTGTTTATATCAGTTAACATTAGATTGGCAAATGGATTTGAGGTTTCCCTTTGTAGTGTTTGAGGTGGATTTGAATTTGATCCAAGGTTCATTTCACTTGTGGGATTGAAGAGGGGATCACTTGAAGAATCCATGTCCTTTCTTTTCCTTCGTGGCCTTGTTTGAACCATATAAGACATGTAATCAGGTCTGTGCAGGATCATGATGGGCCAAAAAGTGGCCATATGATGGGTATGTGTAAGGTATGTAGTTGACAACTTTTTTTTTTACCCAAAATTGATGAAACAAGGATTTTCAAAGGAGATTCTCAGCTTTCCACCAACAAATCATGCTTTTATTTTTGAATTTAATAAATTATTATTATTCATTTTCTATTTGAATTACGACTAAAGTCCTAATTGATAAGGCGATTAGAAAAACATATATAGCTTTCAAAAGGTAGATCACATTTTTGAATGAAAACATGGCTGTCACATTTCTATGCTTTTGCATACTATAGGATTAAAAAATTGAATTTCAAGAAGTTTTTGACAGAGTTAAGGTGGTTGCAGACATACAATTTTTTATATTTTTTAAAATTTGTAATAAAAATTCATAATTAATTATTTAATTGGAAAAAAATTGCATCACATCAGGACATGAGTCCTCTACTTATATCTAAAATTTTATAAAAAAAAAATTATCATTTTAATATGGTTAGGGTGGTCAGACAGACACCTACTTCTTATTTGTTCCCTCAAATTTAAGTGCTACTATATTGAAGTTTCAAATTTTCACCAAATAGATTTTTTTAAAAAAATTAAACCTAGTAGTTTAGAAACTACATTCAATTTGCTACAAATTCTATTCTTACATACTTTTGAAATAATATAGATAACTTATTCAAATTTTTATGTCAAGTTGCCTAATTATGATTTTTCTAAATTTTTCGCCACTTAAGGGCATGTTTTTTCTATGATGATCTTGCACATACCTAAAGTAAGGATTGATAGTGCAAAGGTGGTAATGCAAGGTGAGATATGAGACTATGCTATTTATTTATTTTTTGGAATTTTTAAAGATATGAGAATGTCAAATGTTAATGCACCTAAGACTAATATTTGAAACATTTGACGATAATGTAATGAAACCAAATGAGATTATGACTAAAGTTTATGATATGCCACTAAGATTAAGGTATGCCAAATGAAACTAA
>VDFB02212717.1:0-13369 GCA_007258455.2 Sequoia sempervirens | reverse complement strand
CAAATTTTAGGGATAGAAATTGGAATATTTACAGATAAGAGTTTGCAGGTGATATCTATTCTATATTCAAAGTTATATTATCTTGTTCTCAGTTGGTCGACCTTCAAAAGTATTTAATTCGTGGAGCTGATTTTTTTCAGACAAGAACTGTAGCCCTTATACTCATCGCAGACCCTTAACTCTAAATCAATTTATTCATCAGTGATATTCATTTTGAGGAGCGATTATATTATTTGAGAGTCGTGGCTTTATTTCTATCGCAGTCCTACTAAATTTTCTTCTAAGAAAGGTTTGATACATACACATGTTATATGAGCAGCAAAAAAAATGAATGCCGTGTGAAGGAAAACCATTGGGCAGGTCAAACAAAAGGAATGTGAGCTTTCCCATATGTATTAGTCACCATTTCTCTATAACCAGTGGGACTTTGTGAAAAGCTACATTGGAGTTTGGGGAATGTAAGGGTGACGTATAGTTTGGAAAGGGAGTGTTGGTCAAAGAAATAGATACAGGTTATAATACTTCCTCCCTTGCCATCAGTTATCCCACATGGACCTTTGACTGCTTCAGCCGCTTTAATAAGGCACCGCTTTCATTGTTGGGTCTGGATCACATGCACAGGTGCTTCTTTGAACAGTCCGGCTATATATCTTGAGCAGAAATCGTGGTGTGATACCTTCAGGTCATATACAATATCTTGTATTCAGATCATAGTTACGAGACTCAGACTCGGCGAGGGTGACTCGACTCGAGTACTAGGCGACTCAGGACTCAGACTTGGCGCAGACTCGACAAAATGAAAAAAACTTGAGAAAACCCTAGAAATTTAGAGATTTTTAAGGATTTAAAACTTGTTTCAAGCACCCTTTATTGAATACAACACAAATAAAAGCAAATTTAATCACATGCACAAGTATACAACGATTACATAAGTATAAAGTACACAAATTGTAGTTGCGCTGCTGAAGGAAATAGCATACTTAGATATATAAAATTAGTCAAATGTATACAAAACTCATGGAATATGAAATCCATGACATTAAATGTTCCAAACAAATATGAAATATCAAAACAATAACTACAAGTCTATGGCTCAAAGGAGTTTGCATCCTTCCTACGAAGGCATCTAAGTTGAGTCCTAGATGATGTAGCAACTACAACCATAGTCTCTGCTTGTGACTCCATGCCACCCTCACCAACATTAGTTGTGGATGTGTTTGCTCATGCTTTAGCCTCCTCCTCTGCCATGGCTATAGCCTCGATTCTTAATGTCCCCATTTTGTGAGCATCAGAGTTCGTAAGGATTAGCCTATCATTTGACCCTCGTAGGTTGACAAATGTGATGAGAGGGTCTTCCTTGGCAGTTATCCAGAGTTTCAGGACCTTACTCCTCCAATTGATTCAGGTTTGGGCCTTTGCAGGGACTCACAAAGTGATATTCAGGCACTTACTATTTATAGTAAGTCGGGCCATGTAATGTCCTTTTTAAGTGAGACAATAGAGTTTGGAGGAATTAGCCTATTTTTGATCCTCGTAGGCTAATGGGGCTTGATCAGAGGGTCGTTTGGCAGATACCCAATTGATTGGTTGGCTCATTTCGTGATTCAGTCTACATATGGAGGTGTTCTAATGATTTCTTGATATGTTTCTATTTTTAGAAACCTCATGTTATAAAGTAATGTTATGTTTGCACTTTATCTTATGAATAATTATTTTATTATAAAGTGCAAAATAATAAAATAATAAAATAATATTCCTTCTAAAAGGTGACTTGGGAAAGTTCTAGAAGGAGGCCAACCTCTTGAGGAAAAAGTATAAATAGACATCATGGGCTTCATTCTCAGCATCCAAATTTGTTGTTGTTGATGTTTGATGTTTGATGGTTGTGGAGCCTAGGGTTTCTGCAGTTGTCTTTGGCCATTGAGAACAGAAACTCTCAATTGGTAAGCAATTTTGAGGGTGTGAAATATCACTTGAATTATTGCAGTTGGGAGAAAGTTACTTCAAACTTTCTATTTGTGCTTCATTGTGAAATATATTTGAGTACAATAGCTGATGTATTATTGTACTTTCTGAATAAGGGTTTGGATTCAACACAGCAGCTGAGGTATTGTTGGGTTGATCATTTTATTGATCAAATTTTGCATAGTTCGATTGGTGAAGATTTTGGAGACATTTTGATAATTGAAGACTTCATTCGTTGGAGGTAGATCTACATTGTGCATACTCAGATTTAGATATCAGTCTATTCCAGGTTTCTTATGGCAGCTTATTGAGTCATTGGGGACCAATTTTGTATTAATTCGATTTGGTGCTTCATTGGAGATATTTTAGTGTTGAAGACTTTATTTCTTTGGCATTTTGGAGGTCGGTTTGTATTGAGGAGATTCTGATTTTTACATATCAGAAAATTACAGTCAAAGTCTGCATACTTATATGTACGAGTTTGCATAGGGGAGCTTCATTTTGCATCGATTTTGGTATAGGATTGGAGCGCTGACTTTGGAGGATCATCTCAATGTTTTGGCATTGATTATTTGAAGGGAGAGGTCTGATTTCAATTGAGGAATTCTGAAGCTAAATCTGAAGTAAAATAGGGACGCCATTGGAGACACAGTTTTATTCATTGCAGCTCATCTACACATCGATTTCTCTTGGAGATTGGAGCACTTCATTCCTTAGTTCTTGCTGATTGTGTTTGGAGCTTTGGAGGCTTGAAACACATTGAGAATTATTTTATCTCTCCATTCATATCAGAACAGGGGCGGCTGCTTCAGAAAATTATTTTGGCATCATAAGGTCTTCATCTCCCAAGGTATTGCTTGCCTCTACATTGGGGACTCAAGGCGCCACCAAGCTACAGGTTCCTTTGGATATTTCATGCATTTTTCATGTCATTTAGATGCATATTAGAAGGTATGGCTGTAGGTGAAAGTTTGTATCAGATTTAAGCATTATTCTTGCGGATGTAAGCCAAGAGTCTTGGCATCTTTTCATTGTCATCATTGTAGAAAGGATAGCATTTCAAATAAGGTGTCATCCTTTGGGAGTTATATATTATTGTAATGATCATTTGAATATTGTATGAGGATGTATGCCAATTGTTTGACATAATGTCAATTGGCTGTAGGTGCACAATTTGCATTTAGAAGTCATGTATGAGCATTGTAAAACATGAAACTAAGTCATTGATGCATCTAAAAGATAGTTTATGCATTGTAGCTTTGATTTCCAAGCATTTAGATTACTTTGATATCATTTTCAAGCATTTATATCAGTCTGATCACACAACCAGCAAGCTGGAAGTTTGCATGTGAATTGTTTGATGAAATTCTTTGAGCCTTCAATCAGCACTTTGAGGTCAGATTTGAGCAGGGTCATTACAAGTCGATGGGTTACTATTTTTTGGCGGGGCACGCTCAATTAGCACCAGTTTCAACCCATTGATTTTGATGGCAACGGTGAATAGGGAGTATTTTATAATAATTAAATTATTATTATGACTTTATATTATAAAGTCACTTGTTCCTTGTAAAGGATATTATGGATTTGTTTTCTAGCCTTCATAGTACTATCGGGATATCTTTCATTTGAGCATTGGCATATGTTATTTGCACTTTCTTTATTCCTTGGCAAAACATCATTGAAATTCAAGCAAAACCCAAACACTGAAAACATTGAATATCAAACAAAGGGCAGAAAATTGTGGTTGATTAGAGTCCACTAGGTGTGGGTTCTCACAGTGGTATCAGAGCCAAGATCCTGCCATCCTGTTGGGGGAACAAAAAGAAATTTGAGTTGCTACAATGGAATTCAGTAGATTTGCCGAACAGTTCATGAGGGAATGTGAACATGATGCTTCCATATTCCGTGCAGAATATCAAAGTATGTCAGATGAGTTCAAGAATGATGTTTCTTTTGACTGCTACTTGAATTGTGTGTTGATTTGGTATCCTGGAAAAGTGGGTGTGGTGAATTACATTAGAAGAACAATGAAAGAAAAAGCAGAACATTCTATTGATGAAGGGATCGAGAAAGAAGCAGAAGTGTTTGTTTGTGGTTTGTAGCCCACAAATATGGAAGTGGGTGAAGATACTGTCACATCGGAAGCTTCTACCTCGCTAGTTGAGCTTGAGGTGACTATGGACTCATTGCAGAGCGCCCAATTGGCCCTTCAGGAGTCACAGTCACGGTTGGACGTGCTTACCGTGGAGTTGAGTTTGACACAGTCTCCACCAGTTGCAGATACAGTACAGTTACATATAGTGGCAGTTGGTGAGGATCATACATCCATGGGTTGTAGAGAGGATGTGGTAACATCCATGCCAGATACAGGGGTAGTTGACTCAGTTGGGATGAGTACTTGGATTGAGAGCAGCAGAGGACCACATGTTACATCAGGTTCTCCTGTGGCCAGTACCATGACAAATGATGCAGGTTTGACAGTTGATAGCTCTTGTGTGGCTGTGGTGGATTCTCCTGAGAGTTGTGTGTTAGTACACGACGTTACTCCATCATCTTCACAAGGGACTCACAGAGTGTCATCTGGTTGGGAGTATGGCTCTCATATAGATTTGTTTCCCTCTCTTGGAAGCAAATCTGTTACTTCATCCCATGCAGCTGATTTTGGATGCCAGCTTGTTTTTCAGAGTCAGAGGGATCAGTTGCTCGATTCAAGTGTTGTTAGTGATGAGCCATTGACAGAGGTTGGAGCATTTTACCGTGACTACACAGTGAGGAGTGCTCATCACTTTTCTTTTGATCCACACACGAAGGACTTGATGATGCATCCGTGTGGATTGGCTCCGAGATACCATCCTTTGTGGGATGGGTATTCACCATCTTCAGAAGATGGGATTAGCGGCTGCAAGCGCCCGACTCAGCTATTTGTGGGGGATTACTTGCAGGGACAGCTGCCAGTTATACATCATGATGATATGTATCCAACAGGGTTTGCTACTTCTATGTCACAAAATTTTCTTTTGGGTACATGGTTAGAGGATGACTATGGTGTCAGTTGGCATGATGATTTGGCTAGTTATCACATCCATGGGAGTTTAGTGGGAGTTGTAGAGAGATATTGTGTTATAGACGCTTCCAAATATTTTTATCTCTATATGGCGAATGGATGTAGGGTTCGGTTGTTTTGGGATCCTGGTGGCGACAGGTTTGGCATAGTGTATTGGATGGGTCCCATTGGTTTGCTTCACCACTTCTGGCACAGTGAAGTTGAGATCAGAGTAGTGCAGAGGAAGTCGGAGGGTATTAGGCATGGCAGACTTCCATTCCGGGTTTGGGATCCAGGGATATTTTGTGTAACTATGTTTATGTTGGTGCTACAGGAGTGAGTTAGAGATGTGTGGGACATTTCACAGTTCTTCTTTTGGGCCTTCCGAGGACTGGAGTTTCTTTGCAGTGGAGATTGCTTGGGGACAAGCAATTTCAAGGAGGGCGGATTGTAATGTCCCCATTTTGCGAGCATCAGAGTTCGTAAGGATTAGGCTATCATTTGACCCTCGTAGGCTGACAAATGTGATGAGAGGGTCTTCCTTGGCAGTTATCCAGAGTTTCAGGACCTTACTCCAATTGATTCAGGTTTGGGCCTTTGCAGGGACTCACAGAGTGATATTGAGCACTTACTATTTACTATAGTAAAATCCCGGGCCCGTGAGGGAGTTACTATTTTGCAGGAGCACACAGCTCGATTAACAATCGTTTCAACCCAGTTTGAGAGTTTGATGAAGCGAGAAGCGGTGAATAAAGGAGCATTTAATAATAATTAAATAATTATTGTTATGACTTTACATTATAAAGTCCTTGTTCATATAAAAAGGATATTATGGATTTGTTTTCTAGCATTCCTTGGTACTATAGAATATCTTTCGTTTGAGCATTGGCATATGTTGCACTTTCTTTATTCCTTGGCAAAGCATCATTGAAAGCTCAAAGCAAAACCCAAACAAGAAAACATTGAATACATCAAACAAAGGAGCAGAAAATTGTAGTTGATTAGAGTCCACGGTGTAGGTTCTCACACTCGGCCCTCTCTATTTGCCCGATCAACCCAATCAAGGTCCTCGTCACTAACACAAGTATACATCGATCATATAAGTATAAACACAAATTGTAGTTGAGTTGCCCAAGGAAATAGCACACTTAGATATATAGTCAAAGACTCAAATGTATACAAAAATCATCGAATATGAAATCCATGACATCAAATGTTCCAAACAAATATGAAATATCAAAAGAGTCAAAACAATAACTAGAAGTCTATGGCTCAAAGGAGCCTGCATCCTTCCTACGAATGTGTCTAAGATAGGTCATGGATGATGCAGTAGCCATAATATCAAGTATTAGGGAAATTTCCCTAATGGGGTTGAGGGGCAGTGCCCTTTGTGGGGGTGTAGGTGTAGTGCCTCTAGTGGGGTCGAGGGGCTCCAGGAGTGCAGGGGCAACACCCCTACTCGAGGAGTCGAGGCAATGCCATTCTTGAAGTCACAGAGGCTGGCCAGGAAGAACTAGGGAATCAAGGAACAACACCCTTGCGAGAATCTAGGGGCAGCAGCCCCGTGAATCAGAGGCAATGCCCCTTGCAAGAGATGCAGAGGCGGTGCCCATGCAAAGTCTGGGCAGTGGGGTCAGGGGCAAGCCCTTCTGAAGTCTAGGGGCAGCACCCCCCAACGGGGTTGAGGGGCAGCCCCCGCCACCAAGCCCAAATTAAGACCTCCAAAACCATACAAACCTTCATGGCGTACATCATTTTGCATTCACAATAAGTAAGAAAAAAAACAAGTTTTAACTTTAAATTTCAAGTAATTTTTTGTACTTTTCAAACCCTGCCTGTTGCCGAGTCTTGCTAACAAGACTCTCCTGGACTCGGCGAGTCCAGCCAAGACTCGGCCGAGTCAAAGTCCAAGTCTGAGCCCCCAGGACTCAGCCAGGGTGACTCGACTCGGGACTCGTCAAGTCTTGGCAAGTCCTAGCGAGTCTCGTTACAATGATTAAGATTCATTAATTGTGCTAAATGTTATTAAATGTTATCAACCGGAAGGATTTATGCCAGCAAATTACAACAATGACCATAAAGCTATTTTGTAATCGATATTTGGAGACTGGACATATAATATCGATATTCAATTCAATCTGCAATCATCCCCTGTATAAGGTCAGAAACTATAATTCTTCTTCTTACTGAAATATGTTATTTGTATGAAGGAAATGCTTGCAGATTTAGTAAATTTATGAATGGTTTATCAGCTATTTCCATTATATCTTGCATGAATACTCTTGTTACTGTCAAAATATTGAATCATTAGACCTGGAAACAAAATTTTAAACTCAGAACAACAAGCTGGTAAATGTTTGACGAAATGCCTGGACATTTGCATCCATAAAATTGAAGAATTTTCTATACCAAAACTGCCTGGGAACGTTACATAATTCAAGTATTAATTTTATCTGATAGAAAAGCAAACAATACTATCATAACACTTGCAATTGCTCTACAATTCACTCATATCCATCTGCTTTCTGCAACTCTCTATGCACCCAACGAAGGGGAACTGATTGAAAGAATGAAAGAAACTACTTAATGATGACCTCTAAGGATGTATTTATACATTTACATCAAATTAGTTTGAAATCAAGAAGCTCAAAATCCAAAGAACTACAATAGACATTGTCTAGAATTATTAGTATTCTTGTTAGTTTCTCCATGACAATTTACAGTACACACAAAGGGAAAACCAACACCTAGGGGTAAACTGCCTTCTCATATGCAAACTTTCCACGATCCCTGAAACCATCATGAACTTGCATCTAGGAAATTTTAACAAAATTGCACCCTGTTTCTATCTTTTCAAGGACCTGCTTCACAGTTATGTTTGATTCCAAAATGTCCAAATTATCGAAAAAATTTGCAACCTTTGCAGGCCCTTGTACAACTTTCATATTTTAATTTTTTCTTGATCGAAATTCACGGTTTTTATAGTGTTACAAAGCATTACATGTTACATACGTAGTTAGACTTGTTAATGAGAATAGTGGCTTAGCTTCCTAAGTTTACTAACCTTTATGACTCAAATCAGACAACGTCAAGAGGCAAAGAAATACAATACCAAATGTATTCGTCAATTGAAGGAAGTCAGTGAAACTTCTTGAAGTAGGATGAGATGAAGTGCATTCATTTAGTGGCATGAAAAGAAGTTCATAGGCCAAAATGTGGGGAGCTAGCATCAAACAAATTGATATCATGAACCAACCTCTACAAAGAGAATTTGGAATAAAGTGTTAAGGCATAAATATTTGAATGACATACGACCTAACAGGATTTTTCAGGTTATTAATAGCCCGAAGGGGAATAAGTAACTGGATGGCACACATCCTTCCAGGATTTTGCAAGTTAACAACAGTCGAAAGGAGTCCACTTTGTGTAATTTGCTCTACTCAAGCCAAGATGTAATCTGAAAATAGCTGGCATGGGATAGTAAGAAATGCTTAAAAGGCATTTCCATGAATGAATTGTGGTACAGTATAGAATTGCAGCTGGTATCTTATGAAACCACAACTTCAAACATCACTTAAGTGAAAGAATGGGTGTAAAGGTTAAATATATTGGATTAAAAAAAAAAGGACAGTGCAAAAGAGACTGGACAAGCTTCAGCTTTGAAAATGAAGACTAGAGAAGGGAATGGAGTGACATCAAGAGGATACTTGCCCATAGGGGAATTTCTACCTTTCTTGTGACAGCAAGCACATTTGGCAAAGGGGTAAGGATAGTGCAAGTGATTATTCCAGTCCAGAAATGATATAAGTTTTATTAAATTATAAGTAAACAAAGAATACCAAAAATGGTATTCAATAACAAGGTATAGTCTCCAGAATCAGTGAAAAATAAAAAATTATATATAAAATACTCACTTTTGAGGAATCCCCAAATGTAACATCAAGAAGCACAAATCCAACTAGATCCAGAGCTGAATACATAGCCTGCTGCAGCCATTCAATCTCTTTGGGACTCACAAGGCGATTTGTGTATAATTCCTGGAAAAATAAATCAGAAAATATAGAAAGTTGATTGTATTTACTTAAAATAACTTTTGTAGAGTAATGACACTAACAACAGAAAAAAACTGGAAATCATCTGAGCTCACCTCCAAGTACTCTGCTCTTACACATAGAACATGAAGAATGATATCATGGATGGTAGTATCAAATAAT
The DNA here is from genome assembly GCA_007258455.2 of Sequoia sempervirens. Taxonomy (NCBI): domain Eukaryota; kingdom Viridiplantae; phylum Streptophyta; class Pinopsida; order Cupressales; family Cupressaceae; genus Sequoia; species Sequoia sempervirens. The sequence continues at coordinate 4,147 of VDFB02212717.1, read as the reverse complement.
AGTGTTTCCATCAACATATGCTTCAGCTGAATTGGATGTTTATCCAACCTATTAACAATGCAGGCATGCATAAGTTGAAACACCTGTAAACAAAAACAAAGAAATGCTTTACAATCATGAACATAAGAAGGTTCATGCTTCTTTAAAATCAATTTAGAATATACTGGAACTATCCTCTTTGAGTACTAATGCACTTTAATGCACATTTAGAATCATCTTCATATATATATAATTTTCTCTCCAGTAAAGAAGCCTTTCATACTAGTTCTCATTTATACACTACATCTCTCACTTTGAATTGTTCAGAAGATTCTACCAAAGCTCAGTTTGTTGGCCGATTCAGCAACTTTTCATGGAAAAGGATCTCACCGGCCTCCAAAAAGAATAGCATAAAAACTCAAATCACTCGGAAAAAATATTGTTATGTAATGTCCCCAATTTTGCGAGCATGAGAGTTGGTGGATTTAGCCTATTCTTAGCCCTCGTAGGCTAATATGTCTGGATAGAGGGTCTTGTTGGAGCTTGGCTTGGCTTCGGATTGTCAGAATTTACCAATTGGCTTTTGTTCGGGGTCATTCGGACATCATTTGCCTGACTTGCTATTTTTAGTAAGGTCGGTCATTCAGCGGAGCACCCCTGCTATTTTTAGCAGTATGGTTTGGTCATGTGCAAAATCAATCGCTTATTCTCCAGCTTCAGACGGTTCGTTAATCGGACATAAATTGAGGAAGATATTAATATTTTAATTGTCAAATTAAATATTAATTCATGAAGCTTATATTATAAAGTTATAATATTATTTAATATAGCTTTAAGTGAAGGTATTATTTTGAAATTAGGCACATTTGGAAATATTGTCATTGATGTCAAACATGAAATGAAAAGATCATTAAAGAATAAGATGAAGAAACTCAGATCATCATGTTCAGATAGATATAAGATATTTCAGACTGTTCAGCTTGATCTTTTAAGATCAGACTTATTGATCTTCAGTTTGCTCAAAGATCTTTTCAGATTGTATTGAGCTTGAAATAAGATCATTTCATTTGAAATATTTTAGTTCAAAGTATATCGCCCAGATTGAATAAAAGACCGAGTCATCAAGAGCTAGCATATTAACCGAGTCATTGAGAGCTAGCGTAGAAACCTACAGGTCAAAAGATATCAATATAAACCAAGTCGTCATCTACAAGGTGCCGCAAGATAGAGATATCATGAGCATTGAATATATTTGAAGCTGTCTGATTACATAGGATAAAACCGATGGGAAATATTAATACTCTCATATCTGCATTAACAAGTCATGGAGTGAGAGGAAGCATTTTGTAAAGGTTATCGCAACCATTGAAGGACATGGTCGACGCCAATCATCATAGCAAAGATAATATATGCTCTGTCGATACCTTGAAACATTAATGCCGCCGATATCAGTAAGAAGAGACTACTGGACAATGACTTCGTTGATATCGATCGCTCAAATTTGAGAGACAGCGACTAAAAGCAAAAAAAGGAATATATCATGATTAAGAGTTGAAAGCATCGATTAGTTAAAATTAATGAATGCTTTAAGGAAGGTGGTGATGGAGAAAGAATGCGTCCCTTTGACAAAGGATTATTGTGAAGACACGTCTTTCTAATGAATAACCAAAGACTCACGTATTTGTTAAAAGGAATTTAGTGCGATCAAGAGACATGGCTCTCTAGGCACGACTAAAGGGACACGTCTTTCTAATGAATAAAACGTTTCAAGAAAATAACGAATGGTTCTCAAAAAAAAAGGGCACGTCTCTTTATTCAGACTTGATCGAGCTGGTTGAAGAAGGAAAATGTTTGGTTTTGAAAAGTCATTAGATTACAAACAAAAAGATATGTCCACTTGAAGACAGCGATATGAGGAAACAAATGTCTCAAAAGTCACATCGATTCCAATAGAAGACAATCAGAAATGTAACACAAGTTAATGAAGAGCGGTCTGAAAACGTCTTTTCAAGGAAGACTTTGATCTGTTTATAGTGTGGTGACTCCAATTTCTAAACTCAGCAGTTATATCCTTCAAGTTATACAGATTAAAGTAAAAGAGCAAAAATAATAAAAATCGATTAGTGGAAGATTAAAAAGTGATTATTAAAAGACAGATTTTTGAAGAGAAGTGTCTTCTTGAAAGTTTGTAACTCTACAAAAGGTTGTTTCCCTTCAATTTGGCAATGAAGATATAAGAACCAACTCATTTTCCAGATTTGAGGTGTGGTTGTGTAATTAAAGACTAGCAGATCAGTCAGATTCCTACCTCCTTGTGTGGGCTGAAAGTGATATCTTGGATCACATAGAGCAGATTGGAGAGTTGGGCTTGTGCATATCAGATTGAGGGCAGTCTCACTTCCATCAAGTCAAGGTTTGGTGCCTTGCATTAGGGGTTGGTGCTCCTTGTAGGCAGGTGTCTACTAAATTCTGGAGAGGTCTAGGTGTTCCTTGTGGAAGTTATTCTACAAAATCATCTCATTGTAAATTTGTAGGTTGGTGCCTACTTGAAAAAGAAATTACTTCAATAAAATTGTGTCAACTTGTGGAAATTGGTTCATATCAAAAAGTTGATTGTAATAAAGATTGAAAAGTTTTAAAAATAAAAGTTTGAGATTGATTTACTGATTCACCCCCCCCTCTCAGTAAATCTTTTGTGCTCTTCACGACCAACATTGAAGAGGGGCCACTTTTTAATTATAATTTATAATTAAAAAATGCGTTCGAGACTTTGGAAATATTAAAAGTTAAAATTCAATTTTATTTAAATGATGCCTTTTGAGGAAAAAGTCGACCCTCTTGAGAATATAAGTATTTTTCATTGTGAAGAAAGTTCATTATGTTATGAAATCAATTTTTGATCAAGTATTCTTCCAGAGAACGAAGCCAAGGGTTTCAGTTGTCTTTTTGGCATTGGAGAACGAGCCATCTTCAGTGTTGCAGTTTAGAGGCTGTGAAATATCAACTGATTTATTGCTTATCAGAGAGGTAGCTTCATTCAGAGGTTATCACAGAACTTATTCAGAGATTGCATCTTCAGGGTTTTTGGTTTGGAATTCATCCGGAAGGGTTCTTCATTTCCAGGCGCCATTTTCCAAGATTTGGACACATCTTTCAAGGGTTTTACAATCTGCTGCAAATACCAGGTTTTTACATCAATAATATTGTTGCTTTTTAAGTTGCATGTCATCAGATCTTGCTTGTAATCAGCATGGTAGATCAATAAACCTATTGGTATCAATAGATCAATCAGTTTCCATCATTTGTAGATGTGTGGTCTTTTATTTAATTTTTTATATGAAATTTCTTTCAAAATCGCACTTCAATGGTTTATTCAATAAAAACGTTCAAAAATAAGCAAAACAAGCAGTTTGAAGAGCGGTGAAGCAGGGGGTTTCTGATGGTATGAGCTGAATCACGCCATCTTCTGACCCCAGGTTTCAAAAGAAATTTTCAAATTATGTTGGTGATTATATTATTCTAAGAATTTGGGGTTTGGAGATTATTTTATTTAATAAAATAATCTGTGTTTTTACAAAGCAATCTTGATCAGAGAGGAAATTGTGGCACCTCCGGAAAGGCATATTGGAGCCGATTACTGCATTAGCAGAGCCGTCATGAAACAATAAGACAAAACTCTGACACGTATGCAGAGACAGAGGGAAAAGACAAATTGGTGAAAATCGCATAAGACAAGAACCCAAGCTGGAGAATTTGCCGTCAGATATTTTAATTGGATCTTGCCTCAAGACTTATAACAAATGAGACATAGATCGTAAAAAAAAAAAATTTCAGCCGCTAGAAGTTTATAGTTGATGGGAGCTCAGGTAACGACAAGCAGAATAAGACGGAGTTCCTCATGTGAGAAGAATCGAAGTTAGATAAATCGCTGCCATAGAAGGAAGACGTGGAGTAGAAAAAGGAAAATTAAATAAATAAATTAAATAAAAATCATCAAGGCCGATAATAGAAGAGACGCAATAAAGCCAATCATCAGAAAAAAGTCAAAGTGTCAAAATCTGGTGTTGGGAGCTGCTTCTATTGTGCTTTGTCTCCTTCCCAGTCGCTAAAGTGTGAAGGGATTAAATAAGGCAAAAGATGATTTGAATATTTTAATTCTGAAATCGCG